>JAGDQP010017937.1:19310-37519 GCA_022664845.1 Lepisma saccharinum | reverse complement strand
CCATTAGTATTCATCCGCGTGTCACCATATCCGAATGAACTGGAGTGCGTATTTTACGAATTAATTATTCTCGTGGGGTTGTCTTACTATTTTTGTTGGGTAGTTAAATGTCTATTTTTTGAGAACCTTTATGACCTCATATCTCTAGAACGACTTCGAATTTGGAACTAAGATTTGGCACATTTATGTTTACTGTGATACGCTTTCATTTGAGCTTGGTTTGGTTTCCGAACTCGACTGTCACGTACGGAAGGTTCCCTTGTAAGATCATTCTCACGAAAACAATCAATTTGTTATCAAAAGCCTAACAAATAGAAGGTTTAGGAGGTAATACAGTAATGTAATTTTAAATGTGTTTGAAATCATTCCAATGAAATTACTTTAATAATAAATATTATAACATTCATGAAAACGCGTAATAATGCTCTTTAGGTGTTAAATTTTGAATTATGTTTTTTGGTGGTCCGCGGATACAAAAATATGTAAAGGAGGTCCGTGGCAAAGAAAAGGTTAAGAACCGCTGTTTTAATGTCTTGGTGACGTTCCATGAGTATGTATCAACAAAAAAAAAACTCCTATGGGGGAAAGTGGGGTAGAACCGGGTACCTAAAGTTTACAAAATTTAATGAAAATCAATACAAATATTCTGCATTTATTATTCTTTAACGCTGTAAATACAAAAGGGTCACATGTTTTAAAATCTATTTTTAAAAAAAATCGAAGCACTCGGAGTTAACCCACCGACTGGTGGGGTCACTTTTATTTCACATTATTAAATTTAAGGTTTATCGACAAAAAATTATATTTAAAGTTATGGTCTTTATCCGTACACTGCAGGCATCGTACACTCAACCGAGACATCCTATACACTGGATCCATCCAACCAGTTGTAGATATTATTATATTTTAAGAATTATGCTCTAAACAGATCAATAGGCTTGTTCGTAACATATGAGAAGCTTGTTTTCAAAACATGCTATTTATTATATAGTTTACAATTTTTACATAGTATATTCAATAATAATAATAGAATAGCCTTCTTGTGAATTCTACTCCCGAATTGAATATCAATTTTAAACTCTCCCCTTCAGCAAATAGCCGGTGGGCCGAAAACCGACCAACGGTAGGGAAGCGTTGGGCCATCGGTGGGAAAAGATAGTAGCCCACCGATTAAATTAAAAAACAACAACATCTGTTTGTCACCTAGTGACTAAAGGCTGGGGAAGAAGATAGCCCCAACTCGGTGCCACTCGTGGCCCATCTATACGCCACTACACTTATTACTACTGGCTAAAAACAGAGCATGGACGCTGTCTATTGGTATACACGTTTAGTTTCATTTTATCTGTCGCTTTTATCATGATATACGGTGTTAATTTTCCAACAGTAAATTATCCAACCGCGGCTGTGGGGTTCGCACCAAGTTACGTTCCGCAATCCGCACTCTTCGTTCGCAGCTCGAGACGTTATTCACTCATCCATGGATCCACATCGCTGCTCTTTTACGGTATTTGTAGTAACAGGCAGTTTAGAACGAAGTGAAACAAATCCAGACGTGTCATTTCACCATCATAAAGAATAAACAATATTTTCCTTCATTCCTTGTTATGTCTATTTTCCCTTCCATAACATTTTGAACTGAACTACAGTAGAAGTCCGATAGACCGGCATCCAACAGTCCGGAACGCCCGATTGTTCGCCACCATCCCAGTTTTTTTCCCTGTAAACGCTTGTGAACGACAGTTGAAAGCGCATAGCGCGGTTCGGAACCACTCGGAAGTGTCCACTGCGCGTCTGCTACTATCAGACGCAATCAGCATTGTTCGGAATCAATCGGAAGCGTTCGGACTTTACTCGGCTGATCTCGGTTGTCATCAAACACAGGTTCAGTTCATTGCTTTCGCTGTACGGCTTAGCCTATACCAGTAAGAGATACTGCCCGATAGTCCGGCATTTTCGGTAATCCGATATGACTGGTGCATCATTACCAACGGGCAAATTTCTGTTAACTTCGGTACACCATCTGCTAGCGGTTTCAGGGGTGACAAATGAACGAGGCCCATCTGCAACCATAAAATATTTCACCACAAGAATGATAAATTTTACTTTGATTCCCTAACCATTGGAGTCGGCAGTTATTATCACAACAGTTTCCTGCTTCAAGTATTTCAGAAGGAAAAGCAATAAATTTTTGGATCAAACAGCGGATGGGCCACTGTCGGCCTATTGGTATTTCGTAGAGATCGATGCCAACCTATTTGCCAACCGTTGGCCCGATCTACAAGTGGTGGCTTTTGCTGAACGGGTTGTAGTGAGTCTTTTTCTCAATTGTTATTAATTATATTTGAATTCTGTGAGTACTGTGGGAGAAATAATTATTTATTATTGTATTAATAAGTTAACTTTAAAAATATAAGGATTTTCCACGATGAAAATACTCGTAGGGTACTACTACACGGTTTCAACCCCCCCCCCCCCCACACACACACACAGGATATGAAAAACATGCATTTTGCCTAAATAACAAAAGTGCCAGGCATAATCATTTAACATAAAATAAATCCTCATGAAATACGCAATCACTGTTCAATCACTGCAGCAGTAATTCTGTGAAAATCGGTTATAACCATTTTGTATCTCTGTGGAATTTTCTCCAGTATATTTTCTACTTACTGCTTACCCTACCCAGAAGCTAGTTTTGGGGGGGAATTCCGAGGGCTATCTGGGTGTGAAATTTAACTAAAATGCATAGAATTTTTGGCAAAAATTATAATAATTTCACAAAACCCTGAATTTTGGGGATCCGGACCCCAAAGATCCCCTCAGCGTACGTCCCTGACTCTACCCATTCTTTGCTCCTCTCAACTGAATAATTTTATCTAACTTGTAATGAACGTTCTGAGGTGTTAAGCCAGTAATTTGAAGGTCGTGAGTTTGAATCCAGCCAGGGACATGGATGTTTGTGGATTTTTAACTAGCAGTCCCTTCACAATATAATCGTGACGGACTTCAGTTAAAAGTAACTAGAATCGCCCGTACAAATTATTATTATTATTATTATTATTATTATTATTTATATTAATCTTGTAATGCCTGTTATAATTATTATTATTATTATTATTATTTATGAAGCGTCTGTGAATAATTTCTGAATCCGGAACATCGAACAGAGCTGGAACGGTTCTGAGTAGTCACCTTAAACAGTGCTGTCACATTTAATATTTTAGCGAATCAAAATTTAGAATTCTGTTGTGTTGTGTTTTTCTTACTGTAAACATCAAAACATGCATCCGGCCGCATTCATCACCAGAGGGAAATACTGTTCCTTCCTTTCGACGCTTGAAAATGTTGAGGTAGTACCCGAGATTCTGCCCAGATTTTCAGTTTTTTTGGGGGGGGAATAAATTCAAAAATTGGGAGGGTGTAAGTGGAGTTTTACACGGTTACTATCGATTTTTGACCGTAAAAATTTCAAAGTTGCGGGGGTCAAGTTCTTGGAAACTAAGGATGACACTCCCGCAGGGGGATGTCTGGCGGAATCACTGAGTAGTACAATCTACTGGGAAAAATCTCCTTACCTATGTAGAAATTTGGTCTTTGTGTAATGAAAATTCATATTCAATTTTTTAGGGATCTTCAGCATTCTTCAGTTTCTTCCTTGTAACCAGTTTCATGGTTTTACAATCTAATAAAATGAATTAAGATTTGTTTGTTTCTAAATTGTGGATTATGAAACAATTCGGGCCTTATAACAGAAGCAAGTTTACTTTATTTCCACTATTAATAAATCAATAATATAAAAACTTCTCTTCCGTTTACAAATAATTAAAAAATATATCAAAAGTACTTTACAATATTTCATAAGATCATAATTTTGAATGTATTATATCGAAAATATTACAAAACACATTATGAAAATTGATTCAATACCTTTAACTAGTTTCGTATTAAAGTAATTCAAAAATATATGAACCAGATTCTGAGGCGGCCCCTTTTGGACATTTTATAACTATTTTAAAGTACGTTTAAAAAGTACTTTTCAAACTACTTTCTGAAAAGATATTAAATATTTATCTCAATATAATTTTAAATAATTTTAACAAAATTTCCAGTATTTTGTTACTGGCTATACCGCAGATATAAAACAGCTAAGAACGTCATCTTAAACGGCAAGGTTCGAGGTCGAGGTTCAAGTCCGATGGTTGAACGACCATTTTAACTAATTTCTCTATTTGTATTACGAATGCAACCTACATCTCATTAGCGTCCTTGTACACGAAAGAAACATCCTGTCCCCTTATGGCCCTTAGGCATTTTTGACTCAGACCGTGGAAACTTAAATAATGCTTCAAAACTTTGTCAGAAGCAGTTAGAAGCAGAGTACAAGAACTAACACTTTAAGTACTTCATTGATCACCAAATGTCGTCAGGGGACTGTAAAAGTAAAAGGCACATCACTATGTCACAAGATATGCTAATAATTTCCGTTTTCATCACTGGCGCCTAAATGGTGGTGCCAAAACGTAGCGACCCCGATGAGATAGGTCTACAGGTAAACATAGAACAAGCCGAAACACAGGGAATGAAGGAAATAGATACATAACAATTGAGAATTAAAACATGGAGAAAGTAAACATATTTAAATACTTGGGAGCGTATGTAACAAACAAAAACGAGATAACGGAAGAAATAAAAAGACATTTAGTATCGGGCAACGCATGTTTCTATTCAATCCAGAGTCCTAACTTCGCGATTGATCTGAAGAAAATTGAAATTGAAAAACTATACAGAACGGTTATTCTGCCTGTAATACTTTACGGTTCCGATAGTTGTAGTGCGACCGAAACAGATGCATATAAATTACGGGTTTTTAAAAATAGGGTTTTGAGAAAGATATACGGGACGAGATGACTAGAGAATGGAGGAGACGGCATAATGAAAAACTTCACGGACTGTACGACTCACCCGACGTTGTAAGACTAATGAAATCGCGACGACTAAGATGGGCAGGCCATGTAGCTCGGATGGGAGAAAAACAAAGACTATATTCCATCTTGGTTGGAAAGCCGAAGGAAAAGATACCGTTGGGAAGACCGAGACGACGTTGTTGGAAGGTATATTCAAGAAGTAGATGTTTGTGATGAAAACTGGCTTGATCTTGCTGAGGATAAAATCCTATGGCGAAAGTGTGTTACTACGGCGATGAACTTGCGAGCTCCGTAAGACACAGAGTAAGTTATTGGATAAAAGAGACAAGGGCGAAAGTAGCGATGGAGAAACAGACGTTCACTAAGGAAACATGAATCTATTCTCTGGATCGCTGAACAAATAAAGTGTATTAATTTAAATGTTTTGTATGGATTATTGTGTTGTATGTGCAGGGATTCTGCCAGAGCTTTCAGTTTGGGGTGTAAAACTAAAGTTATGAGGATGTAAGTATAGTTTTTGCAAGATTTCTCTCGATTTTGAACACTAAATATTTTAAGGTTGGGGCGTGTGCTCGGCGTTTCGGAGGGGATGATACCCCCCATTGGGGGTTCTGACAGAATTCCTGTATAAGTGTCAAAAGGTGGACTCTATGAAGGAGTGAAGAAAGAAAAACGGAAGCTTTTGAAATGTGGACATGGAGAAGAATGAAAAAATATCAGCTGGATACAGGAGACAAGAAATAAAGAAGTGCTGAAGAGAATAAAGAAAAGTTCAAAAGAACTATTTAGAACATTGGCTGTGAGAGATATACTGAGTGATGCAATTGTGAAGGAAAAAGAGGAAGGGGAAGAAGACGAATCAAAGTGCTTGACGAAAGCGCAAGATCGAGATGAATAAAGATTGCTTAGCTTGCCTCCAAGGACCTGCCGCTTTCGGCCGGAACGCTAATGATGATGACTTCGGAGAAGGAGGATTCATAAATAAGATTGTTGTTTCCTCTCTCTCTCTGTGTCTCTCTCCTCTCTTCAAACACATGATGACCTTGAGAGTGAAAGCCTTTCATGTTAGCGGTAGAGTAAGAAAATGAATTGCATGCAAAATCAATAGCCTTGACGCGATTAAAGTGAGCAAGAACTTTCTCCTAAGTACGTTCAACCACTAATTCCGTTAAGAAATTCGGTGCGTGCGTGACGTAGGTCAGGAATCGTGTTCAAAAGAGGAAAAAGAGATGAAAATAAACATTGTATAGAGTGCTTTTGGAAGAGTTACTGTTGACTTTTTAGGTTGACGTTGTGAAATTTACTTCGCACTTATTTTCTTTTCTTTTTCTGGTTTAATATACAGCGTGTTTCAGACGTACATTACTTTCCGGAACGTGATTCCTGACATCGAAGCAAGAAACAAAAAAGTTTATATAAACGTAAGTGAAATTCGGGTTCGTTTTGGAGATACAGCGTGTCCAACTTGGAGCCCAAAATCGATGCCTTCAATTGGAAGAAAATGAATGTCTCAGAAATGATTCATTGGATGAAGCATTGGTGAATATCCGGAGTGAAAACACCATGTCATCTGTTTGTCAGTGTTGTCAACCTTAAATAACTTTCAAATTTTCAAATGGCACTAAGTCGTGTGATTAGATATTTGGCAGTTGATAGTTTGCAACACTGTGGTGCGCACTTGACACATGTTTTTTTATCAATGGATGCCAAATATTTACTAATAGGACGTAGTGCCATTAAAAAAGTAAATGTTAGTCCAGGTTGGCAACACTGATAAAACGGTGACACTGTGTTTTCACGTCTGATATTTACCACCTTTCAGAAAGAAATTCCCGAGAACAAAATTTCTATTCAATGTTTCGTTTCTGATTTATTGAGGATTATTAATTTTCTTCCTAATGTAGGCATCGACTTTAGGCTTGAAGTTGGAAACGCTGTATCTCCAAAACGAAGCCTAATTTCGCCCATGTTTTTAGGAACATTTTTCTTGCCTTGTTGTCACGAATCGCCTCCCGTAAGTAATGAATCTAGTTCTGGAACACCCTATAGGATAAAGGCACCGAATATGGGACCTCTTTATATTTTACTGTATTAATGAGAGGAAAAGAAAAATAATGGAACGAACAAATTGGGAACGAACAAGTGAAATTATTATATATTTATCCATCAAATACATAAATGGTACATATGTATCTAAAGTATTATATGTAGTTTTTAAAACGAAACCAGAATTATATTTTTAAAAAATGCTGCCTAATATGAGACCCACAATACATTGTATCCAAATACGTCTCATATTTGTATTTCTTTTATTTCTAAGACTGTCGGTAGATGAAACGGGAATTTGTAGCTTCACAATGCTCGTGTGACCATGGGTAACAACATAAACACTTAACCCGTCGACGCTGAAGGCTGGTAGATAATCGCGCTTTATAAGGTCACGAGGTAATAATTTCTGCATTCCCACTCGTATTCACGTATCTTCGAGTCTGATATAGTGAGAAGATACGTAATAATTGTAGGGCCCGATCTTATTTTAGGAACCCCTTGGGGGTCTCATATTAGGAGCTTCAGTGCCGGCCATCATAATTTGTAACAGCTTTCTTAGAACCAGTTAGACTCCCCTGCGCAGATTTATCATTCTTTCTGTTACTATCATTCTATCGAATGATGCAATGACCAGGACAGGTTATTATAATTTACCTGAACATACAAAAGAGTATGGAAGTCCACCTTATAGAAATCTTTTATGGAATAAGAACACAAAACTCCTTCTTTCTTCACCAACATTTTTCCTTCACAATCACAACAATTATGCAGTAGTTGGCATACCTAATAGTTTTGGTAGTCATCAACAGAGTACAGCACATACTTACGCAGTTGGCTTGGGGTCTCATATTAAGAGACGGTCTCATAATGGGTGCCTTTACTCTATATTTACAGGTTTTCGACATTTAAGTAAGTCTCGTTATCATGAAAAGGGTAACATTTTTTACACTTGAGTGGGGTTGAAACCCTAAGGGCGTTCCTTTGCATTAATTTGCAATGGTTGGAATCGATATTGTCGATTCCTTTGTCATGCTCGATTCGTTTGAAAAGTAATAGAAAACGTTTTTTTTTTCTGTTTAGTACCATTAGAGCCTTGAGGTCATTTCCATATATCACTTTGTCACGATTGGCTGGAATTGGTCCAATCGTACCTTCGGCATGCTTGAATGTGTTTAATTATTGAGTCTCGTCACCATGGAAACGTCAAATGTTTGAACATTTTAAAGGTAAAACTATCTCCTATGCGATACGCACGCGTCGTGATCGGCGCATGGAGGATGTGGAGGTAGCGCTCCACATTTTCTTGTTCTACGGTACGAAGTGATTTGGGGTGATCAATCCCACGCTCGAACACCTTTACCTTCCGAAGGTGCCCAGGAGTACCACGGACACTCGGGTACTCAATTTGATAGAAGAGCGGCAGGGGTGCGAATACTAAAAGAAAAGTCTCCAGTGTTCTGACCGGGATTTGAACGCGGGTCACCCGATTCGTAATCAGACGCGGTACTGCCTGAGCCAATGTTTTTAATGTAGTTAAAGCCTTTCCTACACCATTATGTAATGTTTAGTTGAAATTGGATTAATTTTCTTACGAAATTCATAAAAAAATATGTTAAATAATTTAGTTTAATTACGATGGAAATTGTAATAAATTCAAAGTTCTATTGCCGCTAAAATATGAAAGATTTTCCACTTTATAACCACATCAATTTTGGAGGGAATACTTTCGAAGCCAATGAAAATGTTAGGCTTGGACAGAATACATGTACGCAAATAAAGACAATATTTAAATCTTGTTACAAGCTTGCAGTAAGGAGTGACAGACATCTTTATAACAGTTCTTGTAAGAGAAGATCACTTCCTTAACGACCATCAACAACTACCATGCTGAATGAGAAAATTGACAAAATTTCTAAGTGTTTGTGGTTTGAAACACACGCAGTTTCCCTTTTCTGAATAACATATGGGGTAAATCTAGTAACAGTAAGTTTTATCATTATTTGAAAAGATCGCAACAGTTTTATTTGAGCCTTGAATTTCCAGCATCTATTTTTTATGTCACGAATTGAAACTGATAAAAATTTACGACGTTCGTGACCGATTATCTCGAAAATGGAACGTTTTTGGTGACGTGGTTGTCACTGTCACTATTACTCAAGCCGTCACCATAACAAAACATGAATCACTTAAACGCGGACGTCACAGCTCACACAGCAACTTTGACTCAAAAGTGAATCAAACTTCCTTTGGCAAACTTCCTAACTTATTGCAAGCTTAGCCGCTCAAGCCAAAAAGAAAACTTTTGATATAAGGTTAAATCCAACAGTCTAGTTTACAAGAATAAATGTTGAAATAGCATTAACGGGACAAGAAAAAAATGTACTTCTTGAAAGAGAATTAAAAACGTTGATCTGGGCAGAAACGGAATCGAGGAGTAGTGACGTAACAACTCGATGATGTAATCGTTAGTGTAAACCACGGAACCACTTGTCCTACTTCGCTTTGCAAGCGCTCTTGATATTTAGTTCATCATATCGCAAGAAATGGCTGTACTAAAGGGCGGGGATTAGCTTATGGTAAAACAGCCTTGGTATATGGCGGAACTTTCCAACAAGCTTGAACTAAGCTAATTATAACAACCAAAACCAATGGTGTTTAAAGAAACCGCTTATGTAATTCCAACATGTTTGTTTCATAGAATGCCATTGTGTTCTCTTTTGCATGTTGAAAATACATTGACTTTTAATCTATATTCCAACGAAAATTTGATTTCGTTGATAGGACGTGTTTTTAACTGTTATATTGAACTGTGCTCTAGATAATCCTTCCAAGTTAATTGCATAAAAAAATTGTGCTTAAAATCGAACAGAATACAAAAATTACATTTCTCATGTTCTCATTTACACGTTGAAAACAGATTGCATTTTAAACTATATTTCAACGATCGTTTAATTTCGATGATAAAGCCTTAATTTGAAGTGTTTTCAACTATGACATAGTTTTCGCTTTATATGCGTTTTTCTAAGGCAACATATTACACTTATTGAGAAATACAAATAGTTCAGCGATGGTCAAAGTGTTAGATAAAGAAACATACACATAACAAAGAATGAAGGAAAGTATTCTTTGTCCTTATTCTTACATGATGGTGCAACGACACGTCTGAATTTGTGTTGACTTCTTCCAGGACTGCCTTTAATTATAGATACCATAAAAGAGGAGTGAATCTCAAAGTGACTTCGTGGATCAGGGGTAACGTATCGAGCTATTAACGACAAGTGCAAAACGTTCCAGCTTCGAACTCCACAGCAGACCGTTGTATAATTTCCTGTTGGAAAATTAATACTGTATATCATGACGAAAGCAACAGACAAAATGCAGCTAAATGTATGTAGCAATAGACAGCAACCATACTCTGTTTTGGCCAATTGAATCCGTTTCTTCCTCGTCCGCCTATTGATTTCAACCTGTTTCTTTTAAACCATTATTCAACGTCGAATAAACCGTTGAACAGACGTACATTTCGGTACATTTACAACGTTAAAACAACGTTTCGGTACTGACGTTTAATCCACATACTTTCAACGTATGTGTGCTACTGGATTTGTGCATTCATTGTCCACCCTTATGTCACTTCTGCCGCATTACCATACCGACGCTGGAGGATTGTATTGTTGCATTTCGTATTGAATTCCTATGGAGATAAGATAATATAATCATCAAGCGTCCGTAAAGTAACCAATATGCACCCTTTCCAAACAGATGGCGCAACATTCACCCCTTCCAATGACGAGGGAATGTTAGCTTGCAACAAGGTTATTAGTCATTTGCTTTGAGCTTGCCGAACTTTTATATTGTATTGAACTTAATAAACAAGCATGAAAAACAAACTTGTTAGAACAACGTAAGTGGCTTGGTTGTTATAACTTACCCAATTCAAGCTTGTTGGAGCAAGCAGTTATACGAGGAAGCTTGTCAAACTCAAAATTTATTTGAATTCTGTTTCGTTGTACTTTTGCTGTAGTATCAGTGTTATGAAGTCCCATCACGTGGTTGGACTGTTTCCCCGTAAGCTATCCTCGCCTACTCCCACACTTTTTATTGCAGTTGTCTCTTACGATCTGAAGAACTAAGTTTAAATAGCGCTTGTAAAGCCACGTAGGGCTTGTGATTCCGTGGTCTTGTGACTACAGCACCGGATTAGTGTGCTAGTGGTCCTCGGATTGATTCCCATTTATATTTTTAATCTTCAATGTCTTCTTTTGACTTGAAATGGAACTAAACCAATGACACCTATTAATATATTATTAATACTAAAATAAATTTAAAGTAGTCTTTTTACCGTTCTAATGTAGCCTTCAATATAGAATATCTGAGTAAAAATAATGTCCTAATCATTTTCATTCCTATTTTTTATTATCTCAGTTGTCATATTTACTCCCCTACTCTTTCCTGCGAAGCTGAATGAACTTCTATTATAATTCCGATAAGTCTAATATCATCAAGAACTTTCTGAGAACAAAAGCACATATTGAAAATTTGTTTCGACCATGTTTCCTCCTCCTCACCGATATATTTACTCCTATCACATAGGCCATCTATGTGTCCGATGCTAGTTGTATGCACGCTGCGTCATATCAGAAATTCTGAAGTCGATTTGGCATGACATCATATTACACAAAAGCCTCGTCTCAGTTATATATGGTGCCCGAACGGGTTCAGCCAATTCTCATAAAGTTTGTTGTTGGACGCGAGAAGCAGGATGGGGGGAAAGCTGAACTATTGGCGTGTGCTGTTTGTAGTACAGGTTATTTCCGTTAATGGCGCTGCAGTCGATAAATCACATGACTAACTGGAATATTGTCTACTTCCAATAGAACGCTTCATTATCACCAAACAATATGTACAGCATCATCAAACAAAATACTCCATTTACGTGCAGGATTATATCTGAGCAGGAACTAAATGCACAAAAAAACAACAGAAAAATTAAATATTGTAGCAGAAAAATCTTCTTTTTCAGAGGATAGTAATGCATCACCGAGATCATCAATATCTAAAGAGGAGACCTCAGAATATAGCCAACCTAATTCTTCTGAAAGTCATATCTCCTCCTCTTCCATTCATTCTCCTTTAAACATATCTACTGCAGACAACAATCAGACAAACAAATGCAAAGAAAGTGCTAATTTACTTAACATGGAATACAGAAGTAATGAAAAGCAATCTAACAAAGAATGAACTAAAATATCAGCTACCGAATCTTCAACTAGTCTCGCTAATACAATCACAAAGGACACAAGCACAGAAGAAAACAATCAAACAACCACAAAAGGATCCGATTTACAGACAAATTACGCTGTGATCATTAAATATTGCAATAAAAGGTCATCCTACACTTAGATTAAATGGAGTAAAAATCCAATTTAAGGACAAAGAAAAATCAACAAAGATTTCTTAGAACATTCAAGGACAACCAAACTCAAACTTTTGTGGTACATGCAATAACATTGGACATCGAACTGCCGCTTCTACATGTCCGCTCAGACCAACAAAAGGAAGTCGTTCACGTAAGACAAGAATATACAGAGCACCTCCAAATATAGATAACAGAATCGAATTTCCCAATCTCCCAGAAGGGAATACTAGACTATTTCCTTAGAGCAAAATGAAAACACTGATGATGATAATGATTTTGAAACTCAGATCAGAAACTTGTTTAAAAGTCACATGGACAAAATGGCACAATGGATTATGTCAATTATTACACTAATAAATGCTCCGAAACCGGAACTTCTTCCAAAAATAAACCAAACTATTAAGGCTGCATCAGAGGAATTCTTACAGAGGCATTTCAATATAATTCAATCAATAGATGACCATATTCACGTCGGTATCGAGGAGTTCAATAACAAAGCAAAGAACAATAAATTAATATCTCAAACAGAGGAAACAATTATTGGGTACCAATAGAAACTGTTCGATTAACACAAGCATAAAGAACAAAATGGATATTTGGTTTATTAATATTAATGGCTTGCGTAATACAATTTATGGAACAATTCAATTAGCAAAAGACCAAAACATTGATATCATCATTCTAAATGAAACCAAATTGACTCACAAGGTTAAGCTGGAATTGACAAATTCGGACTTCTACATATTTAGAAATCATCGCGACAGAAACCAAATGGTGGCGTAGCAATTACAGTCAAAAAAAATATTAAAGCTAATGAAGAAATCTTACCAGATTCCTTAAAAAAAACTTTCCACAATACCACTATTAATTTCTATACAACAACGAAACGAAACTATTTATATAGCTACATTATATTCCTAACCTTATCTTGACATATCAGACAGTTTACCCTTATTCTCCTACCTCTCCAAATTTCGAAATCTAATAGTGATGGCAGATATTAACAGCCAGCATCACTTATAATATCTGCCAAAAACAAATGTAAATGGAGGGAAATTATTCCAATACTTAATTACCTCGCCGTTAACAAATGTAAACGTGGGACCCACGAGATTTGCATTAAATTCTGAAACTTTTCCGGACAAAATTTTACTATCACGGTCTGCATCAAACAAATTAACTAAGAAACATGTAAACAAAAGCTTACCATCGGACCATGGTGAGATATATCTGGAGTTCAGATGGTCAATAGATAAAAACATCGTCACTTCTAGCTTCCCTAACTATAATAAAACTAACTGGCAGGAACTAAACAACTACTTATCAACACAACTTACAAAAATTAAATTACCTATGATGACTACTACAGATATAGAGAACGCTAATAACCAACTCTCAAATATAATACAAGAAGCCATAATCAAATTCATTCCATATGACAAATTCATTCGAGATGCTGAAAGATTGCCTCCGGGGTTAGTGGGGATCATTAGATATAAAAGGAAATTAACACGAGTTTTCCACAAGCAACCATCTGAAGAAAGTTAGAGCCAAATAAATAATTTACAGAAGGAGATAAAAATACAAGTTAAAACAATTTAGGGAAAAGAAAACTTCAAATTTTATAAACAAACTAACTGGAAACTACAGCAGAAATCCTAAAAGTTTTTGCAAATCAATAGGAATTACCAGAGGAAACAAAATTAAACTGTCCACTCCGCATAAGATAGACAATATCCCTATATCAACGAACAAAGATGTCATAAATATCTTTTATGACAAATTCAAAGAAAAAAATAGGCATTGATTATACAGACTTAGAAGAGGATATTCAGAGGGAAATTATCGACATTGCAGAAAGGATAAGAATGATTACCAATAACTTCAAAGATCTGACACAGCAAGACCTGACCGATCAAAATGTCAACAACATTAATATACTGCTTGCAGAAATCACAACAGAAAAAAATCCCAAAATCGTTAAGAAAAAGAGGAATACATCACCTGGTCCAGACAAAATTCCCTACATAGTTTTGCAAAGAAGTCCTCCCATTTTATTTGAAATTCTCACTCAGATGTTTAACTCCTTTGAGCTTGGATATATCCCTCAGATTTGGAAAATAGCCTGTACTATATTCATTCCAAAACAAAACGAAAACAGATTCATATCTTCAAATTATAGACCCCATCCCCTTGACAAACACCATAGCAAAACTTTGTGAAACCGTTATTACAAAAAGACTAAATCTATTTTTAGATCAGTCAAATATAATTACAAGATTCCAGGCTGGATTTAGAACCAAAGTATCTACAATTGACCAGGTGATGAGAATTGTTACTGGCACACAGATAGCTTTAAATAAAACGTTTAAAACAGCCGCTATTTTTTATGGATCTTACATCGGCTTTCGATACAGTGTGGCATAGTGGTCTCATTTATAAACTGTATTCTATGAATTTACCCACCACATTGATCAGATGGGTTAACAATTTTCTAACGAACAGAACTACCAAAATCAAATTTGGAAATGAATACTCAAAATAAATCACTATCAAAAGAGGAGTTCCTCAAGGTGCGGCATTAAACCCTATACTATATTCTGTATATGTGAAAGATACACCGGTTTTAGAAAACAACAATACACAACTTGGTCTCTTTGCTGATGATACAGCATACTGGACTTCGGCAAGATACACAAAAACTGCAATAAATTACTTACAAAAGACAACAAATCTATTCACTTCCTGGTGTAATACATGGAAATTAACACTGAACGAAAACAAGACCCAGTTTGTCATAATCTACCTAAATGGCAAGGGAATAAGAAAAGACAAAAAAAAGAAATAAACATGTTTGTGTAAACCAAATTAAAATTAAACCCACTAATTCAGCAAAATATCTAGGTGTTACTCTGGACCAGAGACTCTCCTTCAGGACTCATATATTGGACAGACGAAAAAAGGGATTGCAAACTTTTGCAGCTCTAAAGACTTTACTCGTAGCTGAAATACCGCTCAACATAAAAACCAGAGTATACACTTCCATATTAAGACCTACTATCACGTATGGACACGAATCATACAATAGCAATACAAATATTGAACTAATAAACAAATTCGAAAGATACTGGCTACGTGTTTCGAGGAAAATGTGGAGAACAGAAAAGGACTTACTATATCAAAACATTAACATCACCTCTATGGACGAATACTAGAAAAGAATTAAACTAAATTATATTAATAGCAACAAAGACGAACAATTCACTATACTGAACTTCCCTGCAAGACTGAACTATGACATTGTACGTCATCAAATAACATATCAAGAACTTCTAAATAACATCTAAGAAATACAGTGAAACGTTTGAACATCTTGAGCAGTTGCGTGCCTGCGGATCACTATATGAGGATTAATGCAATTTCTAACTACTAATACTAAATTATTTCAAAACATCCAGATAATCTAATTTCCCGTTCAATGGTTCTGACTTACTAACGACTAACAGCTTTTAGACATATTTTGACTTTCCAATACTATTATTATGAAATAATCAATTAAGATAAGTCATTACACACAAAAATTGATTTCTTTGCTGGGGTGGGTTTCCTTGATGTTTGGTTTGCTCTTGCTTGGGTTGACTGCTCGGAGTTCGATTCTATTCCCATCCAAATTAGTTATTCACATAATTAAGTGATAAATTCAAAGGACGAAAGTGGCTCAAGGTAGCCTTAGGTCCAGTCTATGGGCCCTGCGGGCCAGGATAAATACCTTTGTTGTTGTTGTTTGCAATGAACGAATTTGAACTATAAAATAACTTTGAGAAACAGCTTCTAGGTACGTATCCGAAGAGTATTAAGATAGTGCAAATATTACGTAAGCACAATTCTAGTCATTTTAGATTTCGTCTCCCCTTATGAGCGAAATTAAACACCCAGTAAAAATAAGTAAATCTTGAATCCGTTCCTCCAGGACGATTACCGGTATGTACGGTAAAATTTGGATGACGCCTTCTTGGTCGTTTGTCTCAAAAACTTATAATCAGAAAATGATTCGGTTTTATCTGGTGGTTCTGTGCTTGACAGGGTACACGACATCAGTGTCATATAGCACATTTAGTATAAGTAAGTAAAGATAAAGTTAAAAAAACCCCTGGAGATGTGGAGGTAGCGCTATACATATTCTCGGCTAACGGCACGGAGTGAAGTGGGATGCTCAGTCCAGCGTTGGACCGCCTTTACCTCCCAATGTTCCCAGGAGCACCAAGGACACTCTGGAACTCAATTTGATAGGGTCTAAGTGCACTACAGAGTTCCAGCTATGGAAGAACTGAAGAAAAGTACCAAGTATCCTGGCTGACATTTGAACGCGGGCCACCCGCTTCGTAATCAGACAGGCTACCGGTTGAGCCACGGCAACTCCTTATACAGTAGTATAACTAAGTGCAGAACAATGTGAGTAGGAAAATGAACGAATCCACTCAACTTACACACGCATATTGTGTAACAAGCCTACTGTGCCCTGTGATAGGCCACAGGTACCAAGTCTGCTATGCATCGAACTTACTGCAGCATAACCAGAAATCCCGGATGTAGCAGTTAAAGTGGTTACATCTTTTTATTTTGGTCTAGTGGTGTCGAGTGCCAAACAGAGAGATAACAAGCGCTGGTCGATATGTAAAGTTATCGGCAACATCATCAGAAGAAAGAAAGTTACGTATGGTAGGTAACCTTATTTTAGTATTGCCTCTTGCCACCGTGATATGTATCCATTTTAAAACCAAAATTACTATGAACTGATAAAAAGCAGTTGACATCTTAAGGAATGCAATTTTCAAGCGTTGGAGTTAATAGAAAACAGAGCAAAGAAAACATATTTTAACATATACTGTATATTGTCCGCTTACAAATGAAACAACACATTAAGTAAGAAAAACATTTGTGAAAACGAAGACAAACAAATTTGTAACTCGAAAACAATACTGGAGAAATAGATGCCAGAATTACATTTTCAACATTCATCTCTCAAGTATAGATTATTTTCATGATGTATATGTATTGCTATATCAACTAGTAACGATGAAAAAATAAAAATATATGTGATTTAATGTATTTATTAATTTGTTAATAAAAATTTATATATTTATTGACGATCAAAATTATTTTCTTCACGAATCAAAAAAATGACAAAATTACATCAACTTAAAATCGCAAATTTGCAGCTTAAATTTGTTTTACTTGTAAGTAGAAGATATATTGTAACAAATAATAAGTTTTAAAAAGTATAAAAAATAAAAATACTATTCAGAAATGATGCGGGATCTGTTACGAGATGTAAAAGGTTTTATTATACAAAGAATAATAATGAAACTAAATACGGAGGTCCTGATATATAAATATTATATAAATTTTACAGACGTTATATATATCCTAGAAATGTTTAATGGATTGTTATAGAGGTTATATAGATCATAGAAATGTTATATATATTGTTATAGAGGTTATATAGATCATAGAATTGTTATATAGATTATTATAAAGGTTATATAGATCATAGAAATGTTATATATATTGTTATAGAGGCTATATAGATCATAGAAACGTTATATATATTGTTATAGAGGTTATATGGATCATAAAAATGTTATATAGATTGTTATTATATAGATCATAGAAATGTTATCTGTATTGTTATAGAGGTTACATGGATCATAAAAATGTTATATAGATTGTTATAGAAGTTATATAGATCATAGAAATGTTATATATATTGTTATAGAGGTTATATAGATCATAGAATTGTTATATAGATTGGT
>JAGDQP010017937.1:0-11665 GCA_022664845.1 Lepisma saccharinum | reverse complement strand
TGCCGCATAAATTCGCTAACTTGCATGGGTATGCAGAATTGCCTAACGTATTTTTGAAAAAGTATTGTCCTGATATGCAGCCTAACAATAAAACAAATTGCGTCGAAGTAACCCTAAATCCAAAATTTACACGAAGTTGCGAAGTTCCCCGCAAAGGAATTTTTTGTAACCCAATTCTAATGCTTACATTTTTTTTCTAAACCAATTTTTAATTCTATAATAATGCTTACAACAACTTAAACAGCATCTAAATCACTAGTGCCATCTGTTACGTAATGAGTAAACTACGTATTGTATAAGTATCGGGTTACTTCCAGAATAACTTGTCATGAACAAACGTAACTTCTCCTCAGTCCAACTTGTCTAAATTGCATTGAGCTTAAATGTCAAAACTGAGAACCATTACGGCTGAATGTTTTCGTAGCTGTGTCATGTATGTGTTGTAATGTTTGGTAGGGCATAGGTATTTAATTACATTTTAAAATTAGGGAAGTAAATAATCTAATCAATTCAACTAGAATTGGCAACATATTGAATGATATGACCCTAAAATTAATTCCGAACAAGATTTAGAATATGACAAATTCCATGTTAATAACTCAAGAATAAAGCACCTTTGACACTCACCTTATGTAAATGGACGGATCTCAAGCAACAGAGATGCTCTTAACGTTGAAAGCCTAACACTAACTGATCACTTACTTAAATAAGTTTTATATCATTTGTTGAAATTCATTCTTGAACATGAATTTCTGCAATTCATTGTGATCTGGACTCCCAAGTAGTGACGTTTACCTTATGTAACGCTTGCGTGACGTCAAATCCGATTCTATATGGTGCAACATTCCTGAGCAAACATGGATTCTAAGATTTTGCTTCCGGGTTACCAATGTCTCTAACGTGTTGCCTTGTTCTATTAAACATTTATTTTTATACAGCTTTTTCTGTATTGCTTCGAATAAATTTAATAAATTTCAGAGCGAATTTGTTGTCACTCTACAATATAAACTACACTAATTTAAATTACATTACTAATGCATCTATTCACTGCAATCTGTTGACAAATGAAGTCACTACATGAATAGTGATATTTTTTATTTCAAATTTAAGTATATATTGCAATAAGCACATAGGAAAATATATTGTTTTAACTATAAATAATTATACGAATATATCTTTTACCTTGTCGGGTTTGCACAAAACAAGTTTCTGTGCTTTGAAACCCCTATTTCATTACAAAATAAACAGCTATAGAACTATACTTTTAACAAATGAACTTTCCAAATGCACTAAAAGGTAATAACGAGGAAGTCAACAATAAAGAAAAATATTCAATAAAGCTTACATTTTCCTTGATGTCACACCGTAAAAAATAGTTTCTTAAAATTGAAGAAAAGTTCGTATCTGTGTACCGAGAAACAATTTCCTTAGAAATGAGATATCAACATTCTCGTTATATTTAACATGAGAAAATAAAACTAGTGATCTTATTTTCAGACTTACATGTTCTCATTCTAATGTAAATGAGAATATTGATATATATTTTTTTTAATTCACGGTGCAGTGGCGGCATAAGGGGTCCTAGCTGTGCCTCCTCTCCGGGCCTCTCCTATCGAAAGGCTCCTGCAGGTCGCCACACAAGTGAATCATCGCTTGTTAAGATTCATTAATGGAGCACAACGATGGTGATCAGTGACGTCATAGCTATGCCATCTCAGGACTCTCACTTGTGCTCTTAACAGTAATGGCTGATAAGCATGACTGTCCGCAATCTGAATAACCATTTTCATGTATATGTTACGTCGAGTGAGCGACAACATATCAATAGGATGAAGATGAGCGAGATGTCTTGGCAAGTGATCCCCCCCCCTCCCCGTGGAGCCCCAAGTTTTCGCGCGAAACTCGAAATAACGGAAAATAAGATATTCCGGCCAACAGTAGCAGTGTGTGCACACGAACGTCCTCGTGAACGGACATCAATCAAGTTCACTTGCCCCGGGGCATCAGATTGCCTTACGCCGTCACTGTCTCGGTGAACAGATAAAAATAATCAATTTTCAGAAAACGTTTTTTTTTTTCAGTGCAACGTGATTACAAGACAATCTATTTGTTTAAGGAAGTTATTATCAAACTTTCGACATTGAGGAATGGTAGCGGTTCACTGTTGGGAGGAAACTGGTTTTAATAGCATTTCCCCGAAATTATTTTGCTAGCTTGGGTCAAAATATACAGTTATTTAATTATGTATTTCGGTTATTTGGCATTCTAAAAATTAGATTTATTCTTTACATATTTTCACAGATGCCGATAAATAGATCGAATGAATGTATGTTCCCAAAGCTGGAACTTCAAATCAAATGCAAACCTACTATCATTTCCCAGTCAATGTAGCCAGTGGTATTTCGCTGAGTCCGAAAATGTCAAAATCTTTCCGTAACAACAGTAAATGTACGGTATTCTTGGGTCCAGAACATAAAGACATTGCGACAACCCTTGTCCAAGTCAAAACCACAAACATCTGGAGAGAACCTCCTGCAGTTTTCTATGTGCTTTCGACCCAAAAGCTCCTTCTTTAATATTCGTGCCTTCCTTTTTCTTTTTCTCTCTCTTTCTCTGCGGTGACTCAAGTACGAAAGAGTTCAAGGAGGGAGAAGGGAGTTCAAGCTTTTGCTATTTGCTTTGGTAAAGTAGCAAAGGCGAAGATTTTTTAAAATCTTTCTGACGGTGGGTGTCAATGTTTACTTACCCGCAGGTGGTAGGACATCCAGTTCCCTTACCGAAGTATTTGTGAACCTCAAACTAGAGGCTGCTTAATGATAGCCGGTGAGTAGCCTTCTGTAAAATAGCGCATGCTCAACTTTTATCAGTCACTAGCCGATCACGTGACGCCTCCACCAGCAGCCCTTCACCAGCTCAGTGTGAACACTTCACATCTGGCAAGCAGCAGACTGCGTCTGGTAAAATTGTGTTTGGTGATTAGCCATGTCAAGAAACAAGTGAACTTTATGAATAGATATCGAAATTAAAAGTGTTGTAGAACACCTCATCCCCTATCCATTTTTAAACGAATGCGTTCTCTCATTCTTAATATAAATAATCGTCGTAACATTTTTACGTAGAAAAATTTCTGGATTCCAAAATCTAAGATGACGACAGGCCAAGACAACTTCATTATAAAAGATCTTTGTAGAATTAGGCTGCGCCATCTTGGATTTCGGAATTCAAAGCGGTAGCAGTATTGGCCTACGAAATTCAAAAGCATTGACTTCAGACTTGAACTCAACTTATTTTAAACCCCCCCCCCCGCAGGAACGAACTTTGATTATTAAAAAAAAAACTATCAGTATTGGACGACAGTCGTATTTTAACTCAGCCAGAGGTAGTAAACCGATTCTGCTGGAGCCAATTCGACAATACAATGCAATTTCAAATTTACAGTCACTTGCACAAGGAAGTAATACATAAATAAATAAATGAAATTGTAAATATTTATAAGATCATTGTGTATTATCGCTAACAGCAGTATTTAACACTAGTGATGGTAAACCAATTGTGAAACCCCAGCAGCTGCTGGTAAGTAAACCAACTAAATTTGATCTAGGCTTATGTAGTTACTTAAAACATCGATTCCCATTATTTATTTATTTTATTTTGTCAGGAGAGAAGGTGCAATTAATAACAGCTTGTATTCAAATGAAAATCAGTAATCACTAAATTGTTTTACTCACGAATATTTTGGACACACACTATTTTACATTGTCAGTTCTTTAAAAAAACAATAATTCGATTTTCAGATTACCTTTCCTTACTAAGAAAAGCAGAAAGCTTCTTGAAATATCTGTTAAATTGGTGGTAAAATATAAAAGTTTCATACATGAATTATATATCAAACGAAAAAGCTGATAAAAGTGAAAATCATCCATCTTAATCTAAACTTGATCTTTGTACCTATAGCTAACAGATGGTACTGTGGTTAGTTAATCCAATTTTACTAACTCATCATGAGGTCTCACATTTAAATTCAAATTTTTAACAATAGATTACTTAATAGAATTAAAAGTTAGAAAGTGGTAATGCATAACAGATTTTTAAAAATATTTTGTTTACATGTATGTGCTAAATTAAAAATAAGCGTAGACATTTCTTAATTTTCTACTTATAAATTATTCAAATCTTTCTCTGAAAATGTAGGATTCAAAATCGAGCATCCATTGTATACCTTCTACCATTGTGAAGAAGTCCATGAATTCAACGAACGAATAGACGAAATTTATACCAAAAAGGAAGAACACAAATCTTTATCTCCAAATATTACGTCCGTACGTCATGGAGAAGTAATTAATTACCACAGAATGAAGGGGTCATTTTATTATATTTTTTGGAAATAAATCGAGATAGAGTGTGTGTATATAACCTTCGCAAATATTACTAGGTACACCGATAAACAAGAAATATTGCCGAAAAAAAATATTTTTCTCCATATTCCTATAATATGTAATACCATTTTTCTGTACTGTTTTAGAATTTTACTAATATACATTATTATTTTTGTCTATAATCTTTAACATTTTTCGAGTGCTTTAGTACTTCCGTTATAATGACGAAGCAGCCTAGTTTATTGTTTCAAAATATTTTTCTAATACTCAAATATTTTTCTCTAATACTTTGGAATATTTTTTTAAAACCCTTAACAATATTCCCCAATCCTTAAGCGTTATGTATACATTTTCTATACTGTTTCAACATTGTCCTAAATGTTACCGTTAATCTCTTAATATAACAGAAAAGTTTTACCAATGGTTTAAACTTAATTGATTACGCATTATCTTCTAATGTTTAGGAGAATATCATTAAATCATTAGAAAAATGTTACACAAAGCATTTTTGTGGCATGCTTTAACATTGTTTTAACCTCATGAGCATTGTTCTCTACCGTGTTTGTATTTTAGTAAAACACTCTTAACATTTTCCCTGAACGAATTAATATTTTCTTTAATGATGTAGCAGCTTTCTGTAGTGCTCTGGTTTTTGTTAAATACTTTTCTCTGCCGTTTAAGTATTTTAACCAATGATTTAATATTTGTCTGAATATTAAGTTTTTTTTCGGAATTTTGATTTAACAGTAACCACAAATGCTTTGGTATTCTTCCTTCAGTAATTTCCTATAATCAATTAGCTCTTTTTCTAATGCTTCAGAATATTACTACATTGCTATGACATTTCTTTCAAACTTTGAAGTATGTTGTTAATACTGTAACATTTTTTTCTGCTGCTTTCAAGTTTTTTTCTAACACTTACACCTTTTCATTTACTGCTGAAACAATCTTCTCTATTAACTCATTTTACTGTACTACTTAAATATAGTACCTTATTATTTTCTAATATTTAAGGATGTTCTGTTAAACTTTAATACTTTATAGCAGCGTTCCGCAAACTGTGGTCCTCTAAGTCTAGACTAAATTGAGCATTAGTCAAAAGAAGAAGAAAAATAAATCAGGTTTGAGAGGATTGCGTATCATACAATATCGTTGAGAGTAAGAAAGAATCTGGGTTCATAAGAATAAAACGACTATTCAGATGTTTGCTCGTTCGTGTGAGGATAAGCGCGTCCTTACTTTGATCTGTTAATGATGGAAAGGTCTTTTGAGGTTGAAGTATACAAGAATGGTAGAGATAATATAAATTCTATTCTGAAAAATAAATTACTGAAAGGCCTGCACATAGTATAGTATATTTATAGTATAGTATTTAATTATAACGCTGCATTTTATTCCA
The DNA here is from genome assembly GCA_022664845.1 of Lepisma saccharinum. NCBI lineage: Eukaryota > Metazoa > Arthropoda > Insecta > Zygentoma > Lepismatidae > Lepisma > Lepisma saccharinum. Next base: position 5,890 of record JAGDQP010017937.1, on the reverse strand, counting down.
ATGATTTAACATATCAATCTAATTATTTATTTCACATTTCTTGCCTAAAGCTTTATCATTTTTATCTATTATTTCAAATAGTCTCCTTCGTATACAGGTTTCTTTAATGTGCCATTATCTTATTAAACACCTTGGCTTTTCTTATAATGATTTAACTACTTTCAATATTTTTTTTAAATTTTATATTACATAAGATTGTAATATTTTCCTTCATCCTTTAGCACTTTCCTATGGTTGCTCTGAAACTTTTGTAATTTTTCTTGACATTTTAGAATTCTCTCCCATGTTTAAGAATTATTCGCACTTGCTTAAAGAATGTTTCTAATACTTCAGCCTTTTTCTATAATGTTCTAGCATTTCTTCTTAAATTTGTGAGCAATTCCAGTTTAGCATTTTCTTCTAATGCATTTGTTCTTTTATCTCTTCTAAAACTTATTTTCGTTATGGTTTAACACTCTTCTACGTAGGGTTACTTTAAAAGAAAAAAAATTACCACCAGTACTTAAATTTTCTCTATTGGCTAAACATATTTATATTGTAGGTTAGAATGCGCAAGAGTAATTGATTAATACTTTAAAGAAATTTGTTTAAGCATTAGAGAACAGAGCTTTGAAATTAATAAAATAATAATAGAAACCACGGGCGTTATAGAACAAAAGGTCCTGAGCCTACTCCAACGCAATCTGTCCGCGGTTAGTGGAACTGCGTCCACCTGAGTCATGGCAATGTGGTCAGTACTGCGCGCCACCTGGCCACGAACAGGCGTAATAGGGGCTTTCTAGACCGAGACGTCTTTATTCACGTGACTTCCCAGTTTGCCTCACGACGCTGGGTGGACGCCGTAAAGTGGGGCTCCAGGCGGGGCTTGGAAATTACTATGAACTACTAAAAGCATGAGAGAAAAGTACTACAGCACTAACGAATGTTCTAAATCAGAGAATATTTGCTATAACGTTGTAATAATATGTTTGGTCGTTAGATAAAAATGTTATTACATTAGTGCAGAACACTAAAGCGGTACATCAGCTTGCTAGTTTATTCGAATAAAAGTTTAAGCATAAAAGGAAATGTCTAATAGTTAAAATAAATATTTAAGTATAGAAGAGGCATTAGAGAAAAATGCCTCAGCAACATAGTGAATAGAAAAAAACCCGAATTGCATTACTGAAATGCAGCTTAGAATAAATTCTACGATATTAAAGCCAAATATTTAAGTGTTAAATTAATAACTTTAAGTATATTAAAGAAAAGTTTCTACCGTAAGTGAAACATCCCAAAACATCAGCGAATAATACTAATCCATAACAGAGTAATGTTAAAAGATTATGGAGAGATGCTGAAGAATTATACTGTATTGACGTGGCAGCATAGAAATTAAAAAACATTTTTCCTTTCTAAAATAGTGACTTTCTAATTTCAATTTGAATTTATCTTAAGGCCTTGAAGCATCTCAGGCTCGGACTGGGATAGCGTGGGGGAGAGAATGTTGGAAGGTAGACGACCAGGGCCTAATTCGTAGGTACTATCCTAGCATTTACCTGAGGAAAAGCCCTGGAAATTTTAAATTTCAAACTGTCGTATCCAATATATAAGTAAATTGTTTTATATCTAAATAGAGCTACTGTATGTCTACCCCATATCCTCGCTGGATGTCCCTCAGATATGAATGGGACGTCCTTGTGTTATCTGGGAAGTAACTGATACAATAACATCGTTACAACAATCGATCAATATATAAAACACTGCAGCGAAAAGCTAAAGACGTAGAGAGAGGGGACACAAAAGAAAAATATGAATGGCTCTGGCAGGAATATAGAATCTTACCTTTCACATCGGTGGGAACTTCTATATTAGTTGCCTGAATAATTCACGAATATATCAGCATACGATCAAATGCTAAAAGTCCTGGGATAGGAGAATGTCAATTATTTAGTGACGTCATCGCGACGTGACGGTTCGAACGAATCTTAGTACACCTCAGTAGTTGTGAGGTGTTATCTCATGCCTTGGTTGAATACAAGCTATTGTAAAAGCAAGGAAACCTGAAATATCCTAGTTTGAATGAGACATGACAGTGCTTACCAGACAGAAGGGACACTCCATTTTCGACGTTCAGCATTCGTCGATTCATGGTAACACGTGTGTACCAGGAATGCATTACCGTCCTCCATGGACAGCACACTGTGGCCAGTGGCGTCTGGATAGGACTGTCTATGATAACATGAAACACTAGCTCAAACTACATTCACAGTCATTGCAGGAGGTCCAGAAAGTGGATATGGAACAGAAGTCCCACCAGAGTGTGTCTGTTAGCACCGCGACACTGAACAGAGCACGCTTGGCTCCTGAACATGATAAATTAATCCTAGAAGAACGTCAAGCTGTGGTACGTTTCGATGTACCAAGATGCAAGTTGTTTCAAGTTGATACTAGAGTTTAGATGTGCCGATCTCAAAAGGCCATAGATTCCAGTTAGCAAGGTACCGTAAAAGCTGGTGGTGGTTCGATAATTATGTGAAATGTGTTTACGTGGGATGGGTTCGCTGGTCATCCTAAACACATCACTGACCGACGGCCGCTACGTTTCACTGCTTGTTGACCATTTGAAACCTTTCATAGACTTCATCAATCCCCACAAAGATGGTGTATCCCAGCAGATTAATTCACTGTGTAATCGGATCCATGTTATCAATAATTGGTTCAAAGAGCATTCTGATCATCACGTACGTCCGACATCAACCCAGTTGATCACTTATAGGATGTGGTAGAGATCCATTCACACCCAAATTCATGCAGATTCAAATATCAGAAAGCTGTGGACGGCATGGCTAAACATCTGTGCATAGGTCTTTACCTACTTGTGAAATCGATGCCACGCTGAGTTCCTGTACTCCGCTAGGATAGACGAGATCCTACACGATAATAAGTACATATCCTATGACATTTGACATGTGACAGTAAATGTTCTACAAATACTTCCTGTTTGTTGCACACATCTATTTATTTCCTTTCTTCTATTACAGGTTCACCCACAGTATAGTCCAACAGACTTCAGAAATGATCTGGCACTCATTCGACTAGACAAGGCAGTGGCATTCAAACAACATATCATACCAGTATGCCTCCCAGATTCCAAAGCAAAGTTAGTAGGAAAGTCAGCCACAGTCGCAGGATGGGGTCGAACCAGGCACGGTAAGAGAAGGGAATAAAGCGTAATGTATGGTGTCTTATATACTTACTGGATATGGTCAAAATCAATAGCTATTATAGTTCTTGTAACAACAATAACTTGACCCTCCTATTACTACAAGCGCCAGGAACTACAACACTGTTTTCGACCTTCGTTTCAGAGTGCCTAGCAATGCCGTAAAGTTCGGAACAGCTTATTTGTACTAAATGTCAACGTCAGAATCAATCCTGCTCATACTTTCCATTTAAAACCAGACACAAATGCAAACAATAATAAACAGCTTTTAGTTAAATTGCATTTGAGACATCAAGCTACTCCTTCTAAATTACAAGTTACTGCAGTGTAATTTAAAACTTTGCTGTAGTAACCGGGAACTGTGTTTCTGTGTAATATCATATATGCTATTTTTGTAAACGTAATCATCATATTCAAACAATGTGCAAAAAGTATTTCTTCTGCAGGCGGGACTCCTCTTACTTGTGGAGAAAGCAATTACCAAAATCAAGGTATTGAAATTTTACGAGGGACGTAATTACTTTTTATTAGGTTTCTAACTCAAGTTACCAAAAGGAATATCTTTTTTTTTTTCAAGTGTTCCATTTACAAGTATCTCGCATTACACAAGGAGAACAACTATTACTCAGAATCACAACTTCTGAACAACGAATATTTTATAAATTTACCTTCTAATTAACACAAGTAACTAAATTTTTCTTTTGAGAAACATTTAGAAGTTGAAAAGAAGGAGCAATTTGCTTATAGTACAGAAAACCAGAAGGAATTCCACTTTGAAAACAAATTACTAGAAGATTAGTTGAAAAACTTGGGCATATCCTACAAAATCAGGAGCGCTGGCAACACTTGGTAGCGTGGTAAAGTTGCTCAAGTGTGTCTACGTATTTCCTACGGAGAAATGAGAGAACTGTGACGTCACCGATTAGGCATTTGGAAATCACCTGGTTTAGAATGACCACAAAGTGCATGAATCAAGTTACTGCTTTTGCCGCAAAAACTGCTTTACAATTTTTTAGAATTCAAGAAGTCGTATACTGATAGGTTGAGCAACAGGACTGTTGGAATTACAGGAATAAATATACATTTATTAAAGTTGACACATTGATAGAGATATTTTAAATGGTTGAAGTTGCTACCTTGTTTTCGTAGCTTCCAGAATCACAGTGGTGACAGTCATTCAAGCAACTTAATAGCATGACACATTTTGAGAGCGTTGAGTGCCTATATAGTTACTGGTCATGTATTATTTCTTAGGTCCATTAAAAGGATATCGATTAACCTGTAATACGATCACCAGTTTCAACTTGACGAACTTCATCAGTCAGTCACAAATCTACTTCAGCTTTGCCTATAGTTGAAGTTCTTAAAGGTAGAGAATATCGGAAACAATAAGGATTATTTTCCGAATTTGTTCTTATCAAAACAACGTTATACTTCTTGGTCAACATTATAGCTTTGATACCGTTTATGGCAGTCAGCGTTTATGCCATATTATGCCGTATGTACGCTTTATAACGCCCATTCCAGTGCAAATAATTCATACAGGTACTTCTATAAACACGTATTAATAGCTAGGAATCCAAAATGAGTTGCGAAAAGACATATTTCATAATTAGTTCCGTAAGTACGTACTTTATTTGATCAACATATACAAACATGGCGGCATGCGGATATTAATTGCATCACTTCGTTTTATGAATGACACTATTTTTGCTACGAAAATCACAGACACGATGCGGAGTCAGCAAAGACAGGTTAGTTAAAGTCAGGTTATTTTTCTTGTCAGATGAATGTGACGTTTGAGTATCACTCCAATTGAAAGCAGTTAAATATTTCCAGATACTCTTTGCTCTTTCATTTCACACTTCCATGACTCAAACATTCGTTTTCTTTAGAGTTTCAACACTTTCGAAATATTACATTTGTCGTGTAATTTCTATATTCTTTGGCTGCCACAAACTGCAGTTCATCCCAAAATGTTATACATGGTCGTTAATAATTTGTTTATACTTTAGTATTAAGCCTGTAGCTATGAATAACTTTTGTTTTCCTTTGAAAAGGTGTGACGACTACGCCTTCAGTGTTACAAGAAGTTGATGTGGAGGTGATATCCAACGATAGATGTCAACGATGGTTTCGGGCAGCGGGAAGAAGAGAAGTGATTCACGATGTCTTCCTTTGTGCGGGTTACAAAGAAGGTGGAAGGGACAGTTGTCAGGTGAGTAGTAGAAAAGAACTTAACTCTGAAATTAGTCGTATTTCTTTGAGTCTTATTGATCTTACATTCAACACAAAGTTTGTAACTGCCGATGACGATGATTGGTTGTTCTGTCTGGAGGAAGGTTTATGACTCAAAAGTCTCTGGAGAAGGTAAACCGATTATCTTACATGCTTTGCGGAGGTACCTAGAGATACGCAAAGGCCTAATTTGTGCATTATAATATATAATTAATATTTCAACACTGTCAGTGATTACGCTATGGTAGACTATGTCCAAGTAGGTTCAATAGTAAAGCTTAGTTCCCAATCTACACCAAATGAAAGGTGAATACCGGTGTCAAACTAGCAGTGCGTAAAGAATGATAGTACTGGCTTCCAATGCATATTTCTTCCAAGGATCTTTAACACCAGTTTCATACATCAGATTCTTATAACTTCATTTGACAAGATAACAGTATATACGTC
>JAGDQP010017936.1:18030-37521 GCA_022664845.1 Lepisma saccharinum | reverse complement strand
CAACTAACCCTCTTATAAACATGGATTGTACACATCACACTTTACGCGACATGTAGTGATGTTGATGTGTGATGACTCATAGTATTTTCTCTACGAAACCTGATCACTTTACCTCCTCTAGGCGCATGTTACAATTTTGCTTTTTGACTACGTTTTCGGAGATTCCGAACACTGTGCGGTGGTTCGGTATCATAACAAAGTCCGAATACAGGGTTTTTGAATCTGCGACCGAAATCGCACGAAACCATTGGACCGGATATCCGAAACACCGAAGATCCGGATTTCAGGTATCCTGATCTGGATCCGAGTGTCGGATATCCGCCTATAAAATTCATTTCACCTTTTCTCCGCAGTTACTTTTGATTTGTTATTCCCTGTTGTTATCTATTATCCATTTTTTGGTATTTCAATATCGGTCGGTGTCATTCAGTACTTCCAGACACGTATCTAAAAATTAATTTGAGAGGGGGGGGTCAATAACTCCAAAGTCTGTCTGGGTTTGGAAAGTACCCAAAATATAAATAATTACGTCTAAAATTATACTATTTTTTAATATTAAAAGGAATTTCGGGGTGGGGATTCAAACCCACCCCTAAATACATAAGTCCATAAGTACTTCCATATCCTCAATATCATTGTTTCTCGGTATTTTGATATTGTTCGGTATTTCAGTATATCAATATCGTTCGGAATTTTGATATATCGGTGTCGTTCGGTATTTTCGGTATATCGGTAATTGCAGGTATTCAAAACATACCGAAAGTCGGTATAAAAATCTTAATACCACGCACCCCTACCACAGGGTCTTTGCTATCATTCGAAGTTTTATCTTTCCAGTGGAACAAATCGAATTACTAAAATAATGCAAACGGTTGTAGTGCAGAAATAAGTATATAGAGTCGTGGCTCGTATTCGCAAAATTCGCTATCCGCTATCAACTGCATTCAGTGATTCTGCCATACCCTTCCCCCTGAGAATGTGTCACCCCCAAATTCTCGAGAGCATTCCCCTCAGCTTTAAAATTTTTAAGGTCAAACATCGCTAGAAACCGGGCAAAACTCCACTTACACACTCCCAATTTGGACCTTACCCCCCCCCTCAAACTGAAAATCCTGGCGAAATCCCTGACTGTATCTCATTTAGTCTGCGTACTTAGGACTAGTACATACAGTTCTCTAATCATAAATTGTTCACTTTCGTTGCTTAAAATCTTTTGCTTATCTTTATTGTACAAGATATATCAAGATTTTTTATCATGTTGTATAAGTAACACACTTGCGTGAAGCTGGCCCCAACCACATCGGCAGAATTTTTAAAAACCAGCTTAAAAAATTCTGCTGAAATTCTCCTACTCAAAAACAACAATGATACAAATTTTGCTGTCCCGGAAAGTCCCGAAATTACGGGTTATTTTGGGTGGGGTCAAAATAACGCTCAGCCCCACCCACTTTAGAACAGTTTTGCAAACTAGTGCAAAAAATTCTGCTGTTCAAAAACAATAATTATAAAAATTCTGCTGTTCCTGAAAGCCCCGAAATAACGGGTTTTAGTTTTCAAAACTTTTCTAAAGTTTGTGGGGCTGAGCCTTATTCTGGCCCCAACTAAAAACCCGTTATTTCGGGGCTTTCCGGGACAGCAGAATTTTTATAATTATTGTTTTTGAATAGTAGAATTTTAACAGAATTTTTTAAGCTGGTTTTAAAAAATTGTGCCGATGTGGGTGGGGCCAGCTTCACGTAAGTTAATAACACTTCTAATCATGTTTAGAAGACGCATGCTTTCCAGTATATCTTCCTTAAAATTTTAGTGTTATTTTCTTAAGTTCCTTTGGCCTACTTTCATGGCAATAAGATTGAATTCGTTTAGTCAAGGTTGTGGTTCAAAATGCTAAACTGGATTTGTTCCGAAATAACACAAATTTATATGCGCATTATCTGTAATACAAAGTCCGTAATCTACGTATTCTTAAAATCAAAACAGCTCTTTACTTGGAGAGAAGGCTTAAATAGTATGTATAATAATTATTGCATTATATCAAACACTATAATGATTATAAACGGATGCACTTTAGATACTCCCCAACATCTTATAATGATCAAATGAAAACTAATTGAAATACTAACTTAATCTACCCCAGCATTAATTCAAATAAAGATGACTTAATTTGCCAAAATTTGTAAACCTTTACAGCAGAAATGTTAAGAAATTTTTCATTGGTATTCAGAACGTGAAAGTAAATAAAAATTTAAGTCATAAAATTGGAATGTAATGAGAAAAATTAGTGAAATTCATGGCGAAAGTGTTAAAAGATTAAGAAGCGATCCAGATATGAACATTTACAAATAATTCAACAAGATAACATATTACAATAACGATTGCGAAAAAAAAAACCGCTGTGTACAAACTCACTTTCAAAGAAGAAAATAAAAGGATTTATGAATTTATTATATTAGTCGTTCTTTGAAGATTGTGTAGCGTGGAAATTTATATACTCCTCTTCTTGTAATTTGTTTCCTAAATGTTTACTATCGGGTTTCAATATTTTTTCACTACCAATACGAAACACAGGGATCGTTATTTATTTTCAGTACCTTTATTTCCAAATCGGCATCTTCTCATTTTCAGGGTCACCTTAAAACCAGAAGGTCCACTTTTTGGCAAAATAGAGTTAAACACTGAAGTCAAAGACCTTGTACTCAAGGGCATCAACCCCAAAAATATCTCACAAAACGACTTCCAAGTGGCTAGAAATGTTAGAAATGAAATGAATTTATACAGGCTTTAAATGGAACTTCAAACTCTAAAACTGTTTTTCCTCAAAAGTGGACATAGTGCCTTCTGGTTCCAAGGTGACGAAATGAGAATGTTGATATATCATTTCTAAGAAAAGATAATCTCGGTTGCCTAGACAATAACTTTTTCAAAGAAATAGTTTCTTACTGTTAGCTTAGTGATGTTTGTCTTTTAAATAATATGATTCCCACAGCATCAGTTCATAGTCCAGTTTGGTCATAGTTTAGTTTAGTCCTGTATAAGTCCAGCTTTGAAGCTCAACTTCATACGAGTTTCAAAAGCCGACAGTTATGTTTCAAAGAAGGTGGGTTCAAAATGAGTTCAGTTTCAAAGGCAGACAGCTCAATTATTTAAAACCACTGCCTCAGTTTCATCTCTAGGCACGTTTTCAGTTAGAAATAGTGTTTCTATGATATTGAATAATGTCGAAAACAATTTCAGTCCAATAATCACTATAGTTTACAGTCTACAGATTTAATAAAATACAAATGGGGCTATGTCTAACTTGATACCACACAACCTTGACTTGTTTCCCTACTGCAAAGGAAATCCATGGCAAGTATACAGCATAATTTATATTTAAGTCCAGTTTTGAAACTCAATTGGAGAGAGTTTAAAAAGTAAACAGTTCTCATTCGCAGATTGGGTTCAGAGACAAAGCCACTGTTCAGTTTCAAAGACAGAAAACTCAACTTTAAAATCTGCGAGGCCGTTTTGAGTTAGAAAAAGTGTCTCTGTGATTTCTAAGAATGATTCAGAAAAACTTTCAGCCTAATAATTGCTATTGTATAAAATGCACAGGTTTTCTAGTTTTCGTGTAAAAAATGCCAAAGTGTAGTTGTCTAACTTTGATACCAAACTCCTTACATTAATCCCATTAACAAAATAGGTCCCTTCGAAGCGATTTAGATATCTTATGCACATCTAAAATAGAACCATATTCCACATTTGATATTTCTCATGTATAATATCCACGTCGATACTTGAAACATATCGAATCTATAAAATAATAAATTATTATGGAAATGTCTATAGCACTGAACTATTTTACAACAGTTCATTTCCCATTTTTCTTGGGGAGACGAGGAAAAAAATTGAAGAGGCGACCGCTCCCCCGTAGCACCGTCTCTGGGCGTACAAGGCGAAGCCTCATCCATTAGTATCCCTCCGCCAAATGGCTGACGTCTTATAAAAAAATCCAGCTTTAACTAACCTGCTTTCGTATGCTCGGCATTACTTCGTGTGCGTACGTGAACTTCTGAGTTGGCTGAACGCATCTAAAGTTTACCTTTACCTTCACCCTGCTTCTTGTATTCTTTTTCTGAACAGAATCACAAAATTTAACGAATCCTAGTATTAATGATAGATTATTTTCTAAGAGAGGATAGGCGAGACTGGTTTAGGTCAAGTTTATAATTCGTTTAAAAAAAGACCGTTCGACGCATACTAAAGAAAAGCCTAATAAAACAACATTCAAGAACTATTCAATACTTTGCCTACGAGTTGTTAAAGGAATTAACATATGACACCGTATTATACAACAAATCTCATTTCATCGTACACTTGGACAGAAAAAATAACAATATTCATAATTTATAAACCTTTATTTAAATCCTACTGCACGACTGGATAAATTCAAATGGTTAATACAATATAAAATTAATACACAGTAGTGATATGTCTAGATATATATTCTTTTGTGTGAGTACTATCTCCAATAAAAAGTAGTAACGTTCCCAATTATAAAAAATGTACTTAAAGGTATAATAAAAAACTATAAAACTATATTAACGGTTCTACATAACCTTCTCTGAATCGTAAATCTTACAAATATGTAATCGCGTAGTTACCATAAATTAAAGTATAGAATCCAAAGTGTGTAAAAACATGTACAACAAAAAATATGTTAAAAAAAATATATCCGTCTCAAGTGGTTTGAAAAAGATTTCTGTCACGGTAGCATGTCTTTGTCAGTAAGTCAAATTAATATCCCTTGGTACATTTTCAATCCGTACTATCTCAAGATAATTTGCAATTAAAATACGTTACAATTATCCCATACCCATTCCATACATATATACTTATTTACCATTCAATCTATTCCATCTACTCAAACCTGAATTACATGACTAAGTCATAATTTCTTCGTCTTAAGTACAAAGGAAATATACCAAAGAGATGATCGATAACTGCTTATTCATATGAAGTAAATTAGTGCTTAATTCTATATTCCTTATTTCTTCTAATATATCTGTTTATCCTTCTTCTTCCTCTTCTCCACCCTCTCCCTCTTCTTCAAGTGTCATCTCCTGTTTTTGAATAATTTCTGAGACCAAATCGTTCAAATCTTGATCGGCTTCTGTAAATTCCATTTCATCCATTCCTTCTCCAGTGTACCAATGCAAAAACGCTTTTCTCCTGAACATAGCCCTGAATTGTTCTTCTACCCGTTTAAAGCAGTCAACTATCGAGGTATTATTTGCTGTTAAAACAGCTGCTATTTTCAATCCTCGTGGTGGAATATCGCAAATGGCTGTTTTCATATTATTTGGAATCCACTCAACGAAATAACTGCTATTCTTGGTTTTTATATTTAATATCTGTTCATCCACTTCTTTTGTGGACATCCTTCCTCGGAAATACACAGCTGCTGTTATATACTTCCCATGACGTGGATCGCAGGCAGTCATCATGTTTTTGGCATCAAATAGCTGCTGAACTACTTCTGGAACCGTAATAGCACGATATTGTTGACTACCTCGAGATGTTAGAGGAGAAAACCCAGGAATAAAGAAATGCAGACGTGGTTCTGGGATCATATTCACAGCCAGTTTTCGCAAGTCTGAATTCAATTGACCTGGAAATCTTAAACACGTTGTAAGACCTGACATAGCAGCAGATATCAAGTGATTTAGATCACCGTAAGTTGGAGTGGTGAGCTTCAGTGTTCTGAAACATATATCGTATAATGCCTCGTTATCAATACAATAAGAATAATCCACGCCAGTAACCAACATATGGATAGATAGAGTAGCGTTATATGGTTCCACTACAGTATCGGACACTTTGGGAGAAGGAACAATACAGAAGTTGCACTTTACCCTATCTGGATATTCCTCACCAATCTTATTAAGAAGTTGCGTTCCCAATCCAGCACCAGTTCCTCCACCAATAGAGTGAACTAATTGAAATCCTTGAAGACAGTCACAACTTTCCGCTTCCTTTCTCATAACATCGAGAACAGAGTCGAGGATTTCTAAACCTTCAGTGTAATGACCTCTAGCCCAGTTGTTTCCAGCTCCACTTTGCCCAAAAACGAAATTATCCGGTCGGAAGACTTGTCCAAAAGGTCCACTTCTAATTGCATCCATGGTCCCTGGTTGCAAATCAATCAGAACGGCTCGAGGAACATATTTTCCACCAGTTGCTTCAGTGAAGTAGACGTTGATCCTTTCCAATTGTAGATCGGAATCTCCATGATATGTGCCGGTTGGATCAATTCCATGTTCATCACAAACTACTTCCCAAAACTTTCCTCCAACGTTATTTCCACATTGACCAGCTTGAAGATGACATATTTCCCTCATTTTTAAGATATATATTCTTTTCTCAAGAAGAAAAAATCACAGATTATTAAGCACGTCTTGCAATCGTTAGTCTGTCTTGTTGAATGAATCTCCGTGGCAACGAATTAATAAACAAAAGAACGTAAGGTTGATCCCATAGAGTTAGGTAGAAAATAGAGAGAACATACATGACGTCACATGAAGCCAAATTCCGGTTCATCGGCAGCCATCTTGTGAGTCCCTCTATACCGAGTACTGTGAGGATTGCCTTTTTAGATAGGAGGATGTGTGCACCTCAGAGAGGCAATACTCGGAAAAGAGGGTCTCTAAATATGGGGCCTGTTAATATGGCCGAAATGTTTCGTCCCTTCCGTCTCTTGGCTTCATTCCCCTCTCCAACAAAACAGCCTAAGGGTCCCTCTATATATATTCCTAACTCCATGGTTGGTCCACAGGGTTGCCCATAGCAAAAATAACTTAAGCCTGATGTCACAACTTGTTCCGCCATCTTGGTCACCGCAGTCTGTTATGCTCAAATTTCGCCAATAGGAAATAAGATGAAGAAGATAGCCCATTTTATTGCATTGCTTCATTCGTTCATTCTTGTATTCAGATGGTTCAAAGCTTTCGGTTTATGACCAATAATTATTTAATCTAAATTGTTTATTTTAGTTTCGTCAAATTGTTCGTTTCTGAGTCAGTCTGCCTCGTCCGGCAATTATTTGTCTTCATCGCCCTTTCGTCAAGTTCTAGTATCTTAGTCGTCGTCCTATTCCCAATAAATGTAGCTCAGTCAGATGCATAGAGTTAATTTCTTCTTCATCTTTGTTTTGGTAAATTACGATGAAAACAGACATACTTCAACCTATTTTCTTATATGTAGAAATACAAGGTCAGTAATTATTTAGCAGATATTTTATAACGAGCCGAACAAACCTATATATAGGGTGTGACAAAAGTCAACTAATTAGTAGTTGTATAACGAACAGGACTTTCAACAAATGCTTTGTTTATTTGATATCAATGAGAGAGAATAGCACTGCACGTTGCGATGGCGGTGACTACGTACGTCATATTTACTAATACGGAAAATCGTCCAATACATGCTTATTTCTACCTAACTTTAGTTCAGAGAAGTTATGACAATCACCTGCTTCGTTTGGGGCATTTATTGCACACTTTTGCATGTATTTTTTAGACACAGCAGGTTTATGGCGCTACTATACCGCCTCAGCTCTACTGTTAGTGGTATTGGGAATTTCAAGCACCAAAGTTCATTTTCTCACGCTTTCGGCAGCCTGTAGCTCCGAATTTCAACTCTGGTCACTAAGGATTTCCCTTATTACATTTCTTTCTTTAGTTCACAGTGGTTCGTAATGTTCTCAACTCGTGCAACGTTAATTTAACTTATTTCCCGACGTCATAGAATGATGAAATTTGCACAGCGACGTAAGTCGAGTGACAATACAATATTCCGATTGTTACGTTCATATATTTCTATTATATTTATATATTTTTTTCTAAATATCGACTTCTTTATCCTAAAATAAATACTGCTATTAGGTATTGTCATCTTTTAATGATGATAAACAACACATGTAAAACACACACTTACAGTGTTGCAAACTATGAATAAGACAGCAAGGTTTTCACGATTTTCTACAAACTACGCATTGTACTAGGCTATTTCATCTCATGCCTTATCCATGGTTTGCAACATTGGTTCTCATCACTAGATTATTCCAAATGCCCAACAACACAACGTAGTGCCATTTGAAACATTTAAATGTTTCACCAGGTTCGCAGCAGTCGGTGACATCGTTTTCACTCGATGGAAATGAATTTATTAGAAACGAATTTCCGAAAACCAACACGAATTACCGAAAAACAATGCGTTGTTTCAGATTTATTGATAATTATTCCATTTTTTTTCCATTGTTAGGTGTCGACATTAGGCTCCAAGTTGGAAATGCTGTATCTCCAGAATGAAGCGGAATTTCAAGCATGTTTATAGGAACATTTTTTCTAATTTTGATATCAGCAATCACGTCTTAAATTTTTGAATTTGAATTAATTTTATGGGCTTTAGGCACCTCAAGCTCAGGCCAGGATAGGGTGGGGGAGAAGATGTTGGAGTGTAGTCGGTCAGGGTCTATTTTGTATGTACGATCCTGGCATTTGCCTCGTGTGACTGAGGAAAAAAACATGAAAACCCTCAGTAAGGATGGGGGGCGGAATTGTGTGACTTAGTTCCCCCTGTAGCAGAAAGTGTTTTTGTTTTGTTGAATGCTATCTTGATCATCCCACCCGGATTTCTTGTATTGCTAATATCTCCATCCCGTGTTTCTAGCGCCTGAAAAGCACAATTTTTATAAGGTCCGTACGTTCCTATTCTAAGGTCTTTCTTAATTCTGTTATTGGATCTCTCTAAAGCAGTCCAAACCCAGAAAACTGATGGCGGATTAGTTTATCTCCACAAAATCTTACATCACGCGAATTCAAATCAATTCTTGACATCGTTTAGCGGTGTAGATTTGTCAGCTCTACGGCCTCGCAGTAAAGACATTCAGGAAGCAGTGGCGGTTCTAGATGAAAAAAACTGGGCGGCCAGCTCTCAACGTTGCATTATATATATATAAAGTGTTTCTATTTTGATGCTGTCCTGCTGTCCATAATCTACATTCTCTTTCTTTCTTCTTTTGCAGTCCATTGCAGTCCTTCCACCACTGGTTCCAATGCGTTTTTCAGTACAAGCTCTTCTCAGACAATGACCCAATAAATGTTTGTTTGTGTGGGTGGGTGTGATACACATTAGTCGTTTTTTTAAAATTGCATATTAATTCTCCTTAGGTATATCTAGGAAGGAAATATGTACGTTTAAAACCTTTTTCAGTGTAAGAAAACAATAATTAGTTGAAGCAAAAAAGTGAACATTTTAATATTTTTCATCGGTGCATGGAATTTATGGAATTTACAGAGGGAAACTTATAGTTAACTGCCAAATTTACACTGCATAAAATGACTTGATTGGATTTTACACTACATAAAATGACATTAAGATTCCCTCCCTCTACACACACACACTTAAAAATCTATAAATACCACACTGGTATAATTCAACACCAATTTAGACCTAAATAAGATGATTAAAAAAAACAGCAACAAAGATTTCTACTTTATATTTGTAGGTCGGACTAGAATTTCCTTTATTATTTTTATAGTAAGAAGTAAGTCGGACAACGATTAGCGTTCTGTCGTTTTCGATATAAGCTACTGGTGGTATAATTTCGAAATAACACCGCATTGCCTATAAGCAATAAATTAAATTTTTAGATGATGTGGTCTTCACTTTGTTACAACGTTGTTGATAGTGAAGACTTCTAAAATGTTTTAAAAACAATAAATACTATGTTACATAACCAAAAATTAATAAAATAACTACTTGAAACTTGTTCTAAGAAATTAAAAAATCGTTTAAAACTCGACAAAATGCAGTTTCTAACATACACTGTGATTCCTTCCCCCACCCCATGTTTATAGAAGAAGCTTATCATAGTACACTTCATTTTATGTTCAAGAATCGATAACATTAAACTTCTAACAAAATAAATACTAATTATACCAAATATTTCAAGACAATTGAGGATATTAGTTTATCTTCACTGCAAAAAACTAGGGGTCCAGGCCCCCCAAGCCCCGGCCTAGAACCGCCTCTGTCAGGAAGTCGTCCTCTTTCCATCTCTGAGCTTTGCCGAAGTCATTCATTAATTTCAGGATGATTAATGGTGAAACTGCTTCCCTTCACCATGATATTTTTTTTCGGGGTTATCTTCCCTTACCCTTTGTAGATCCCTCCAGAGGCGGCGTTAGGTGAGCGCGGGTTTAGGGCAATAATGACCCCGCGGGGCCAAAAATCGCTGAGTGCCGAAATGTTACATCTAAAGCCGATAAAGCAGTAAGCAACTTCCCCCTAAATGCTTCCTCTCACTTCTTCCTTTCATTCCTAACCCTAAATTTATTACTAAATATTCTCTTTTTTAATGAACAACGGTTTCTTATGAAAAAAAAATCCGACATAATTTATTTAAAGAAAGTACAATACATTTTTAAAACTGCATTGCTAATTACAAGTGCTTCTTTATTCATTTCCATTTCACATTACATTTCGCATGGAAACTATACAAACTAGTTTATTTGTAAACCTTTTTTTTACAAATCAACTTTTATATCATTGAGTAAGAAAAATATCAACTCGGAACGCGCGGGGCCTGGGGCGGTTGCCCCAGTTGCCACCCCCAAACGCCGCCTCTGGACCACTCTAATAACTTGAAGCCAGCAGCACCGGCTTTGGTCAGCCCCAGGAAATTTTTTGTTTGCCACCATATCTGGTCGGAATTCCCCTAACCGTCACCGTAACTCTTCAACCCGGTCACAGACCTGTGATGTCCCCAGAGGAAAGCATCACATGACCAGTAGTGTTCGGAGTTCTCACGGAAACTCAGTGCAAGGATGAAAGGCACACAAGCCCCACTACTGGTAGTGGGTATGCTCCGCCCAGTCAACGGCCACCTACTCATATTCCAAACGAGCGATCTGTTCCTTGCATATCACTAATGTCACATAGTAAGTGAATAAAAACGCAACGAAAAAAAAACTTCACCTTTCCTGTATCAGCATATTCCCCAAGGCAGCACCCGACCAACGGGAATTGTGATACAGCATAAGTTTAAACATGTCAGCTAAAACACTTATATGTCCAATAAACTCAATCAAACCTGTATTATAAGCTGACCACCAGTATAGCAACTTTAAAATCACTTCATAGGCAGCACACACCGTTTACGTAAGTAAAGAAGTGCATATTCAGTTCATGTATCTCTTTCCAGTTATATATGCCTAATCGCTTTCAAGCGGCCTAGGTGGTCGATTAGTGTTTGACAATGAACTTCTTCTGTTCGTGAGTTACGTACAGGATTCCGGGTTAAATTTCCAAATAAAACTTAGAATTTTAAAGGTTGATATTACTTCAGCTAGCGTCATGCGCTCTTTCCAGCACTTTATGTTGCGTAAGTTAAAGAATCAGTTCATTGTAATAATACTTTATAATGATAGATTATTTACGAAAAAAGTTAGGTCAGCTTTAGTTAGAATATATGAGGTTACTTAGAGTTAACCATTCGCTTACGAAAAGTGTGCTTGACACATTCAATTATGCGTAAAACTTTATTGCATCCGGAGAAGTCGAAGCCATTATTTACATATGAGAACATTGAAACAAAGTTTAAATACAGTGGAACCTCGATATATCGAACCTTAAGGGGAACGAGAAAACTTGGAATTATCGAGGATTTCGATATACCGAGGTTCGATTTCTCAAGGTGATTTCGGACTGACTGCGATATACAGAGGTTCACAACAACAAAAACTAAGTCTCTCACACCCGCACTTTTCTGTCAAACTGAACTCGGACTAACTGATGACAACTAGGGGTGGGTGGGTGCATGCAATAACGACTGTAAACAATGGTGGGGGTTACAGATTGCAACGTGGACGATTTCCGTTCAAAGAACGAACCGAGTTTCGTCTAAATACAGTACAGTATTATATATGTTATCAAAACAACTTCGATATATAGAGGTTTTCCAATCAAAACTTCGATATATGGAGGTGCGGTACCAAGCCAAGCAAGTATAAAAATTCGAAATATCGAGGTTTTCCTGACCAGTCCTTCGATATATAGAGGTGAAAATCCGCATGGGAGTGATAGCAGGTTCAAGGAATTCGATATATCTCGAATTCATTTAAAGTACTGTAGTCAAAATTCGTCGAAACATATTTCGTACAATAACCCAGGAGACCAAAAATAAGTAACTCATGTAATACTTTCCCTTTTAGTGAGCATCTATTCATTTTGGTCTAATAGCAATAGTTTCTTGTCAGGATTCCAGCACAGAACGGCTGTAGAGGGTGCAGCAAACATTGCAACCCATATTATTATTAGTATTACAGAATTGAAAATAGTAACAATACATAATGTTACCTTGATATTAGAGCAATAATTAACAGTCAGGTCCGGATTTAGCTTGGGCTAACATCGCGTGGCCCCCTGCTGACTGCAGCTTCTGGTTTATAGATTCTCTGAGTGCACAGAATTATTATAGCTGAAAAGGTAGGTTTTGTGCCGACGGCCCATATTATTATATTGATATTATTAGAGTATACCATGAAAGAATTTCACATATGTGCACAGAGTGAGAATGAACGAAATTAAATAATGGACAGTTCGAAATTCGAAACGTTCAACTACTTCACAAGCCAGCCCTTTATTATTTTTATCTTATGTCTGTAATTTGTCAACAGCTGCAGTAAATGACACACTAAACTTGTCATATACCATCAACCCTATAGGCAACTTACGTTTTACCATCCGGGAATCTTCTCTTTATGTGCCATTTTTAAAAAGAACATGCTTACTTTTATCCGGTTACCGTACATTTAGTCACGAATTTTCCTTGATTTCCGTTACACATTCCACATCTTGACCCTAGATCTTCGTGCTTTAGCGTATCTCCAAGTCCATGCTACCTTTTTTATGTCCTTGTGTTTTCTTTACCGTAGCACCGTCCACCTCCACTTAAACCCATAATTCATATCATCTTCACTTTTACTCTCGTCTTTGCACAGTGACCATAAATGTTAAGTGTTTGGGCTCACCTGTCTTCCATCAAGATCTAGGCGCCCCTAGATCAAGAAGAATAAGTGATTCATCCCAGTATTGTCAAAGTGTTGTGATGTGTATTGCACCCCATCTACACTTCATCATCACATAATCGCCCGGATAAACCTAAGACTATGCTTATAAGCAAATCTTGTAATGTCATCCAGATTCAAGATGAATTTGATATAGAGAAATAATACAGATCTTTTCCTCTCTTAGATCACCCATGCATTCCCACAAAACCTTTCCGTGAAGCGAGGGCCTAACCATTGGGCGGGTGCTAGCCACCCACACCTGTGACTAGCAAAGCTCGAAAAAAAAGTAATGTATTAACCTTTCTCACTAGCGGTAGCAGTGTTGTCTTACTATATCTTAAACAGTGGAGCAATGTTTAATCTACGATGTTCAATTACGGAACAGTTACAGTTTATCTATTTTCTAAATTCTAACATTATACTATCAGAGACGTGGCCTTAATTGAACTCCTCAAGTAACGCCAAAATGACGGTACCAATAACACAACTGAGACTTTACGAAAATAAAACATGAAACGTTCATACGACTTCGGCAAATTTATATAATAAAATACAAAAGACGCAACCCGACTTCAAGGATAATTTACGAAACAGAATAAAAAATCTTCTTACCTGCCAGAGGTCCAGAGAATTCAAAATTTGGAAGACCATTTGCAAACTCTCTGGAGAACCCACCACTGAAGTCTTCAACTAGTTCTTGAGGCTTGCCAGGGGACTTCTGAGAAGGAGATTTGGTTGACTTCTGAGGATTCTGAGTATGTTTCTTGGGACCATGAGTTGGTTTTGGTTCTATTGGAGTTTGAGGAGTGAGATGTACTACTTCGGATTGTGACTGCTGTTGTTGGTGTGATACTGTTAATGGAGGTTGTTGATGTCGTTGTTGTTGCTGCTGCTGTTGTTGTTGTTGTTGTTGATGTCGTTGTTGTTGATGTTGCTGTTGTTGTTCAGATGGGAATCTTGGGTGTTGCCCTAATGCTGAGGGTTGTTGGGGAGTAAATTGAGGATTTTGGAAAAGCTGTTCTTGTTGAGGTCTTCTGGTAAATTCTGGTTGCTGTTGTCTCACGGGGAAATGTTCGAATTGCAACTGTGGCCGGCCTTCTACATTCTGCTTTTGATGAGAAATTCCACCAGTTTTCTGTGCTGTTTGAGAAGAATGATCAAATTGTGGTCTTGCAACAGATTCTTCCAAATTTGTTTTCTGAAACTGATTAATTGATTGCTTTGATCCTCCGCTTTCTACGAATTGAGGTCTTCCAGGAGAAGCAACTCCTTGAACGGACGACGATACTTGGAAACTTTGAAAATCTTGTGGTCCTGTAACCTGATGAATCTGCTGCTGAGACTCCAATGATTGCTGTGGTGTTCTTAGTGACTCTTGTGATTGTACTATAGATGGTTGCTGTCGTTGAAAAAGTAAGTCAAACTCAGGCGTTTGCTCTGCAAACTGCCCTGAAGAACTATGCTGATTCTGTGGTCTTAAAGGCTCTGCAAACTGACCAGGTGGTGGTCGTGTTTGAGGTCTTGTCGGTTCAGCAAATGAACCTGGTGGTAACCGTACCTGTGGCCTTGTTGGTTCTGCAAAAGGTCCCGAAGTTGTTTGAAATTGTGGTCTTTGTTGTTCTGCAAACTTGTTCGGTGGAGTTGAGAACTGTGGTCTACTTGACTCTACAATCTGGCCCCCGTGGTGTCCTTGTTGCTGTAGTTGTGAAGTAGTTAGGCCTGAGAAATGACCAACAGAATTTTGGAACTGTGGAGTCGTTGGTTCTGCAAAATGACCTGATGATTGCGATGGCAATTGTACTCTGATCGGTCCAGCAATCTGTTTGGATGATTCTTGAAAATGACTTGACTGTTGTAATTGAGCCCGAGAGGGTTCTGAAAATTTGTTAATTCCTTCTTGAAAATTCGTTGGCTCTGCAAAATGTCCTGAAGTGCCTTGTAATTGCTCTCTTGTTGGTTGAGCAAATTGGAGAGAGGCTTCTGCAAATTGAGGAGTTACAGGTTCTGCAAATGGACCAGAAATTTCTTGGAACTTACCAATTGATGTCGGGAATTGGAAGTAAGGAGATAAATCGTTTTGATCTATCTGGCTTTGTAAAGGATTTTGGAACCGGTGATTCGTCGGTCGAGACGCTGACACGACAGGTTGGACTACAGGCCCTTGAATTATACTGTTACTCTCTATCGGTGATATTACAGACGGCGGTATTGGTGGCCTTCGACTGTAAAAAAAGAAAAAAATTCACTATTTTACATATACTGTGGTATTTAGAAAAAAAAATATTCTAGTTCAGTAAGTAAGAAATCGTATGTCATGGTGGAAGAATATATGAGAATGAATCAATGGTATTATTACTACAAGACTTCTTATTTTACTTTAGTGTTAGTGCTAGTGAGAATATCCTCTTGTTATAGGTGGAGACGGGTTCTGAATACCTACGATACCCTCGATACTACTTTCAAAAAGATATTAATATCGTAAAAATGGAAACTCAATACTTTTTCTTTGAGCCTATCTTTCTCTGAAAATAATCTTACAGCAATGGATTTGAGCGTCAAAATCTGTTGAGCTTTCAAAAGAAAGTACACCGAAGGAGGTTTTCAGGTTTCATATCTTAGGAAAGGAAGGAGATCTCTGTTGGGCATATCTACTGATATTAACACATTTTATTTCTCCGGTGTTCAGAATTTCGACGCATCTGTTCTCTGTTTGCTGCAACACAAATAGACTGTCTCCTTTAACTTCTAGAATAAAAGGAACAGCGGTGACAAATATTGCTTTCTTGTTCTTGTTTGTGTGCAGAGCTACTGCTTTTATTTTCTGCTCAATTCAGGGATGGTGCGGTAAGATGTACTGTTCAGATAACCGGCCTCTGACGGAATGAATAAACAAAACGTTAATTCCCGGCTGCTTTCTGCATAATTTATGACTATGCAGCCGCCTCCATCACTTATGCGCGAAATTAATAAAGGCAGGGACCAATAGAAAGAAAAGGAAGAATGAGTTTTCGTATTCGACCACTGTTCCAGTTTACTTCGGTTTTTAATAAATCATATCGCTCTACCGCTTGATCAGCCCTTCAAAAGATATGCAACTCTCATATTAAAGCGCTCACTTATAGCGCTTGGGGTCTTAGGTTCAAACCCTGCTCGTGCCATGTGGACTTTATGGTGGAGGCGTGGGTTTTCTCGGAATGAATTTGAATTTAGTTTTAAGGTGGTCTTTAGGCAACTTTGGCTCAGGCCGAATGCGATGAATTGGTGGAATGAAGAAACTGGGAGGAAACGAGAGAACCCCGAGAAAACCCATGCACAAGGTCTTTGTCCACCTCAAAGCGCACATGGCATGAGTGGGTTTTCTCGGGTTTCTCCCATTTTCTTCATTCCACCAATCATCCCATCACCATCCATCCAGATTGAGACAAAGTTGTCTAAAGGCCTTAAAAATTCAATTGAATATAACTAAACTACAGACCAACATGCCTAGTACAGTGACATGCTCTACGTTCGTAGAACTTCATATGTCCGTTTTAATGGAAACAAAGTACGTAGCAGGCAAGTGTTGAATGTTAAATAGGATTGGTTCCACTGCTAGTTAACCCATGAACTCACCACGTTAATCTGTGGCCGTTACGTCTAGGGTTGAAGGTACTTTATTGGCTTACTTTGTTTGTACTGTACTCAGGTGTGCACTATATTATTGATTCAATTGTTTTTTCAGTAGAGTATGGAAAGAGACCTAGCGCAAGTGATTCATTTATTAAATAGCCTACTAGAACAGCCGCCTTGTAATTACATAATTATTAGTGTAAATGCGAAACCCCATCACGGTGTATTCATGATAAATAAGTTATCAACACTGCCTGTTGGAGTGTTTAAGGGGTTTGTACAGTCGTATTTGTACAGTATCAATGTGTATTGATCATGCCAAGTATGGCGCATATCCTACATTAAACGGTATAAAATAATTTGCAAAAATTGAATTTTATAATGAGATGGCAACACTTACAACAGGAGTGCTTTGCGACTAGGGACTTCCCTCTGTCATTTTGATAAAGTATTGAGGAGTATCCATGCGCAGTTTGTTGGGGATAATTCAATGGTTTAATAGCTTTTGCAGAACAAGCCAACAATATATACAGTAGTGTGATCTAGCAAGACGCAATAAGGGCCTCTTATTCTCACCAGGGAAAATGATGTTTTACTAAATCGTCATCTACCACCTATTATCACCTACCATCAGCTACCGTACATTTCTGCACAACAATAAGGTCGCATCCACAACTGGTACTTGCCTTGTGTGAATGAGAAAACACCTCAGTCTGGATCCCACATAGCAAAATCAGCTTGAATCAAGCTTGTTTTGGTCTTGAAACGGCAAGCCAACAAGCTGTAAACAAGCTTGTCGTGTCAAGCAGAAAGGTTGAAACAAGCTTGAATCACGCTTGATTTTTCAAAGTCACGGCACGAAGTTCCTTGTTTAGGCAAGGAACAATCAAACTTGAAATTGGGTTGTAAAGTTCAAACATATTTTATCTAGCAAATATCAAGGTTGTATGAAGCTTGAAATATACTTATCGTATCACGTCAAGCCTAACAAAACAAAATCAAGGGAATTTGAACTTTGAATCAAGAAACAGTGCTATGTGGAATGATCAATGGATGGTATCGAATGCAGGACCTTCTGAATACGAAGCGTACGTTATACCAACTGAGGTACAACCGCTCGTAGATCAGTGATGAAACATGACAGCGTACCTGACTATGAATATTGGAATTGCAGGCGTCTCTGGCAACTACAGAGGTAACTGATATTTTTACCTTTGACATCGTATTTACAAGGAACTAATATATCTCTTACTATATAAGAAACGAATATGTACAATGTGTTTTCAATATTTACAAATATGGCGTTTTTATTCATTTAACACGTATTTAGACTGACCTATGTCTCAGTCGAACTAATGTTAAAACATTTGAAGATTTTTATTGCTTGGATAAATTTAAATGGTTATTATAAGTTCCTGTTTTAAATTTGACAAGAAAATACTACATTTTTATTTAACAAGTATAAAATTATAATTAACTAAAGAATTTACCATTAGTAGCTAAACAAATGCACAGTGCAACTTAAATATGTACACCAGAAATATGTCTGCCATCTATTGGCTACAGTATGAAATAGAACAGACTCTAACCAATTTCTCCGTTTTGGATAAGCTTATGAAAGATGAATACCGTATCATGAAGCACGGCAGTTCTTCGAGTGACGCTCACAAACGAGTCTGTTAGCGGCACTCACATTTATACAGCTAATTTCGGATCTAGCGAACTGTAAGCCCGATTTTGATGCTTGAAATTGCATTTGAAAGCCCTTTGCTATACTAAGACACAGAGACAAATGGGTCAGTAGGCCTTATATGCGGCCGGAACTTGTGGAATCGTAATCTACGCTTAAACACCTTTAAACGGCGTATAACACGTCAAAATCGGTGAAGGGGTTCAAAAGTTATTACTTTTTTTTAGCCCAATCATAGATTTTCAAAAATTATCGGAAAGTATGTCTGTCATTTTGTCTGTCTTTTTGCTTTAGCCCCAAATGGTTGGTACCAGGGAGGTTTGGGCGTCCATTGCGGATCCCGTAGGGTTAAAAATAAAATCTTGTTTTTATTTTATAGGAGTTACCGTTTTCGAGATACGGAGCATACCATGGACCAAAAGACACTTTTTTAGTACGCAGCCTTATAAAATAAGTGATATCAGTACAAAAAACGCTTCAGGGTAAAGGGAAGAGTGACGCAAGAATTCTACTCACTCGCAAAATGGAGTCTTGCGTCACTCTTCCCTTTAACCCGAAAGGGTTTTTGTACTGATATTCGATACTGATGTCGTGTCAGTGATTCCGCCAACCCCGTGTTGGGGGGTCAACCCCTCAAATTCTCGAGAACACCCCCAACTTTAAAATTTTTACTGTCAAAATTCGATAGAAATCGTGTAAAACTTTACTTACACACTCCGAATTTGACTTGACACTCCTCCCCCAAATGAAAATCCTGTCGGAATCCATGTGTACATTTTTTGGTAAAGTGGACTCATTCGGAAGTTGAACTCGTGACCACGTGTACAGAAAGCGAGCGCGTTAACCTTTCGGGTAACTAATGAAGGTGTACTTACCCGAGCCCTTGTGAGCTTACAAAATTGTGGACGGGCTGGAGATGCTGTGCGGGTTGCAGTTGTTGGTTAATTGGTACTAGTTTCGAGGGTGGAAAGCTTGCGATTGGTCCTTGGATAACGGGCCTCGGTGCAAAAGGCGGTCGAAACACAGGTTTCCTTGGAACTGTAAAAGAAAACAAATAAAAGGTCCATTAAACATTGAAAG
>JAGDQP010017935.1:0-37529 GCA_022664845.1 Lepisma saccharinum | reverse complement strand
TACATTCTACCATGTTAGTAGCAACTAAACTGCTATTGTTAATTGTCCAAAAAAATAATATTGATAGTGAAGAATCCCAATTATCCATCGCCGTTATAATTACGCATGTTAGAAACTTTGAAATTTGGACGACAGGAAACGTGTTATAAAAATTGCTATTGAAGTATGCAGTATCGATTTGTAACTCCTTTTTGTCACTAGGCACAAGTATTATAATTTAATTTAAAAAACGTTTAGAAAGATAAATTCATCAGAAGCATACGAATCCCAGTTGAAGGTCTTACCTGATAAATTACCGAAAATTTATTTAAAGTGTTGCTTAGTGTGCAAACGAGGTAAACCAGGGAAAATAACTGTCAGAAAGCTGGGCACTGGAAATCAGTCCCAAGACCTATTGATTACAAGGCAAATACGCTATCTAATATTCTGCCTCATTGGTATAACAATTACTGGCAATATTATCATACAATTTAAATATTATCTTTGAAAATCAGTAATTCGGCGGAACGGAGAAAGTATGGATTTCGGTCTAAAAGTTCGAGAACCACTGGATTAAAAATACAGAATAAATAGTCTGCTATCATTCATCAACCAATGTCATAAGTTGCACGATCTTTTAGTGGTGTACTCATAGGAAGCTGACTCGGGAATATGAAGCAGTTATCACTTAATATTTTCCATTATTGATAAGGGGGCTCCAGACCCATATGAATTTAGAGGCTTCTGGCGACTGCCGAATCTGCCCATGCGTTATGACGGCCCTGCTCCTGTTTTTACCATTTACGTAGGTAGTTGATTTATTTTGGCGGGGCACCTGAATCAGTGGGGACCCTGGCTGCAGCTCCTTTAAACCCCCTTTATCCGGCTCTCGCACAAAGACATTTCTAAATTCACGAAAACTATCTGGTAGTAAGCTCCTAACTTTTAAACTTATTTTATCTACCACACACTGAATTTTTATAACATTGTAAATAACTGACGATCTATTTTAATAAACAGATTATTGATCTATTCATTTCTTTGCAAGTTTTAATATAGATTTACGCTGTATAAAGAAAAACACAACTTTCTGACAAGGTTGAATTCTTTAATAAAAAGAAAGAACTTAAAACGTAACAGTTTCGGAAGTATACCACTTCCTTCCTCAGACTACATTCTACAAGTGACATTCACTGCATATCTTAAGACATTAAACTTGACTAAATCATCGTCAATAAAAGGTGGTGCTGTGTCCTCAGTGGTCAGGGACCAAGCGCTGGAAGTGAGGTTTCGAAACTATACGTCTATTTTCTTATTTCTTGCGAGATAAGGTTAGATATTGCTTTTGTTTCACAAAATGTTCGTTAGCGTTGATATGGCTGAATTCGAGCTGTTTTCTCTTGATGGAATGAGACTATGGTGAAATAAAACCCTGAAGAACACAGAGTTAGGTATTGGAAAGGTCGGCGCATCAAGTTTGTAAACATTGTTACTTTTATTTCCATTGATTTAGTTATGAAACAAAGATTCACTTAAATTGAAAAAAATAAATACATATGTACGAGCTCCTAAACTTAGTTCCTTTGTTCCAATAATTTTCCTATTCATTGGATACGTTTCGCCTTTTCAACAACGCAAACAAAGCAACTGAATAGATAATGAGTGAATGTTGATGTGCATCTGAAGTGAGTTTATCATCTCTGTACTCTAACACCGTAGGGAGCAGTCTCAAAACAGGTGTTTTCATAGGAACTATATCAGAACGCCCACTGGTCAGATCGCCCACTTCTGAAAATGATCAGAACGCCCACAAAAACGGTCAGATCGCTCACCAAAACGGCAAAACACCATATGGGCGATCTGACCATTTTCAGAAGTGGGCGATCTGACCATAAACAGTGGGCGTTCTGACATAGACCCAACGTTGTTGTCATTTTTACGAGTGGGCGTTCTGACCGGTGGGCGCTCTGACCATTTCTGAGTTTGCGTGTTTTGCCGTTTTGGTGGGCGTTCTGACACAGACCCTTTTCATACGGGGGATGTTTATTTTTTTCTACCTTATTTCTTTTGCTGCTGATGGATTTTTGTGAGGCGACAAGAAAAGAATGTAGCCCAAAAAAAGTTATTTATTCGGAATAAATACAAAACTGCTACTAAGATTTGATTGTGTATTACCATAACTGCCGTATTTGTAAATTGAAATTCCAAGAATTTCTCACTATTAAATGTCGCGAAAGAACACCCCCTTAGGGGGTTGAACAGAGATTTTCCTTAGGCGGGTGCTGTCGAAGTCTAGGGAGGGTGTTAGGGGGATGTTGGGGATGTAGCGTACTCCCTGCTGTACGGTGGAAGGTGTGCTCTTGAGATGAGGAAACTAATAAGCATCATTGAATAATTATTTTAAAATCATGCTTCTCCACCCCTCCTTGATTGCAATAATCAGAACACGTTCTCTATTTTGAAAAATCTCTCTGTTATTCTCCTTCTATCGCATACTGAAGAATGACTCATTTACTTGTTACAATATCTATACAGATCCTTCATCCCCTTCAACTTCAAAAATCTTTTAAGTTAATTTTGCCTGTTCGCTCAGATTTTGGCATTCGGCGAATATATGACACTTGGCAACGCAGTTCGTCGTCTTGAAAATGCACCTGTTGAAATATAAGATTACATTCTATTTATAGACCCCCGGCACTCGTGAATCGAAAAAATATATTTTTTAACCGACTCTGTGTCGCGACTTTTGCCCTGAGGCAACATAAACAAAGCCATCCGACAGTAGCAATCCGGTCATTTGGATGTTTCTGTTTTAGAAAACAAATTACACCTTCCTTGGCCTGTTGGAATTTGCTAAAAAAATGTTGCCAACTTAAATATTTTTCAGAACTTTGGAAGAAAAAATGAACTTTTTTCAAAATAGGTACAAAATAGACCCTTATCCTAAAATAAGCGTAAGTGTGTTTTCTTGCATGCTGCTTTAATACTGCAGGTTAAATGATCGCAAGTAAAGTCGTATTTGCATGTTCAGAATCATATGGAATTGCCTCTTATTAGAAGAAAAGGAAGAGGAAAAATATTCCTATTTGTGTTAAAAATATTGATTATAGCAAACGTCTTTTTAAGGAACGTGTTTTTACGAGTCCAGCATACAAAAATAGCCCCTTTGAAATGAAATTTGGTGTTATTAAATCCTAAAATCGAGATACCCTTCGTAGATTATCTCCTGATAAGTCACTGATGATAGTTTAATGTATTCTTTGATGTTTATCATGCAAGTCAATGCGCGGCGTTGGTATCTTTATACTGTAATATGGTGATGCTCGTATAAATACTTTTTTTACAGGCAATGGAGGACTAAAATCTTACGTTACATCGCCATGGTAACCCACCATGTTACAGGGTTTCTCAACGTGGGGGTCACGACCCCCAGGGGGTCTCGAGCTGAGGTGGAAAAAGAAATTTAACTAGGTTTTTGTGGCTTAAAACTAATAAATTTCAAAGAAGGCATTTTAGTTGGCTTGCTAATTTTATAATTACTAAATGAAATGTAATATGTTGAATAGTTTTATTATAATATAATTAGGATATTTATTATCAAATACAGCAAAACAATTGTCATTTCTTGAAATACAGATTGCAGAAGTTTAACTTTAGTGCGAAATCTGAACCTGTTTTAGTTTAAACAAGTTTCGAAATGTCCGGTTCATTTAGCATCTCTAGCTGCTTCCAGTTCAAACTTTCCTTGACAGATTGCACATTTACGTGACAGTCAATTTCCAAGTTACCCGTACCACCACTATCATACTTCGTGGGGAGAAAAACACAGTAATACATCAAAAGTTAGGATCCGATGTTTTAAATATACGGTATATTTATAGGGGTCATTCCATAACATATCAGCCAATAAAAAATAATTTTAGGCCTTAGATTTTTACCAAATGTGTGATATTTGGCAATTGTGTTATATTCATCAATATGATAAAAAATATAAAAGTTCATGTTTTTGTCACTTTGGGTTTTGAGTTATAAATTGT
The DNA here is from genome assembly GCA_022664845.1 of Lepisma saccharinum. Lineage (NCBI taxonomy): Eukaryota > Metazoa > Arthropoda > Insecta > Zygentoma > Lepismatidae > Lepisma > Lepisma saccharinum. The sequence goes on along the minus strand of JAGDQP010017935.1, from coordinate 33,513 downwards.
TAAATATAAAAATTCGACTGATTTTTGACGCGTTTTGAAACATTTAAAAGCCCAAAATCAAAAACTATTTGTCCTTGACATCTCAAACTTGCACAGTTCGTTTCTAAATTTCAAGAGCAGTAAAATTTAAGATATTACTTGACTTTATTAGACCAATATTTATAGTTTTCAAAAATTAAAGAAAACTTTGATTTTTGAAAAACTGAAAATCGATTTTTTTTTAAATATATGTTCAATGTGCTTCTGATTAGAATGTGTGTGCCAATTTTCATGATGGTATTTCGATGCGATCATGTTGATTTTTTCTAAGAGAAGTACACAATGCTTATGCATAACCTCTATAATTCTGCCAATTTCTCCCTTGCCAAATTTTCTGCCTGTTATTATTTCCCCTGTCATGTTTACCGCTGCTATATTTTTCACCTCTCTTTTCTCCCCGTCCCTTTTTTCATACAATCAAACATACATTTGTAATCTAACAATTTTCAATTGTCTATGCTTTCAAACTATGTATATGCGAATGTGGGAAATTTATGATCAAACTTCTAATGCTTTTAGATAGGAAGAAACTCATTTATCTTGGGGAGGTAGCAACCTCTACCTCTATTTCTACACAACGACATAGAATTCAGAAAACGAAAGACTGAGTAGTTGATTAAAATAAGGGGAAAATAAATAAGTAAACTAAAAGCCCCCAAACCGGCTCGACAATAATTTTCCCCAGTACCGGCTCGACAATTGGGACATGGAGTATCGTTTTGAACATCCCAACTTACACGTTTAAATTGATTTATTATTAGCAGCTGACGCACAGGACAGAATAGGGTAGCGAAAGGATGTGGGGAGCTAGTCGGCAAGAGCTTAGTTTTCAAAGTCCTATGCGGCATTTGCCTGATGTGACTGAGGAAATACCGTAGAGAAACATTTCAGGACGGTCGGCCCCGGGATTTGAACCCACAATCCTCCGAAAACGAAGCTAACACTCTACCACTAAGCTACGCCCGCACGGTGCTTGCACGTATGTAAAGTATGAAATTTGTGTTGTATGTAGGCATGGTACCGAGACCAAAACTGGTCTTGGTCTCGTCTCGAATTCGAGATCAAGACCGTGACTTAGACTAAGGTCTAGGAATCGAGATCAGACCGAGACACTATTCATCGAGACTTACTCGAGACAAGACCAAGAACGAGACTTATTCTTCTAGACTAGAGACGAGACTGCGACTTGCCTCTTGAGACCCTCGTCTCGATCGTGGCTAAAAGTTATTTTTCATACATATCTATAATATCAATGTTAGTTTAATATTTTTGTTCATGATGTTTTATAATAGGAGTCTTATGAGAATTAGTTTCCTTCTGATAATTTTGTTTATTAAAAGTCATATAAATAGTTAAGTTATCAACACCAAACTATTTCCAGTTGTTTTTCAACAATAATATAAATGTGTTGGAGATTGATTCGAGGACGGGTAAATATATAAATTAATTTTCTTCTGCGAATTTTTTATGGTAGAGCCAATACAGACTTTTACCTGGGTTTTCCCACCTTTCTTGCATGTGTGGTTTACCAGGTAAACTATCTATTTAGAACCGATACATGGATTTTTACAAAATATACAGCAATGCATATTCTGGTTTTTGTCCCCTTTCACAAAATCTTCTCGTGTTTTCTATCTCCTTGTTTCCTTCTCTCTTACATACTCCGATTCGTGGTAAATGTCTCCGAAAGACAAAAATCGTAAGCATCCACACCCGTAACAATTGCTTTAGTTGCATGCGGAGATCGCTAGTAGAAGTTGGAGAGCGGTCACTTATTAGGACGAAACTTTCTGGGAACCCGAGAACTATACATTTTTTTCAAGCTTGCGAATTTTCATCCCCATGATTCTTCCTGCTGATTGTCCGTCCGCTGGTGATAATAATTTGGGGAGCTTGAAGCCTTGAGTCAATAGGTTCTGAAGGTCATTGTCTAAATGGGAGAGTAAGGACATTTGTCTGGACGCCCAACGTCAACTTCTCAAGGTCAAACAACAATAGAGATCTTAAAAGAACGTTCGTTCTTGGAAAATTCTACTCTAAAATGAGGTTTGGAATGACGTTATATACATGGTTGAAGCATATACAGTAGCGAAGCTTGGGGATAGAGAGGGTAGACAGCGTCTACCCACTTTTGATTTGATTTAGCCTTTTATCACTGACATAGAAGCATCTTTTATGTTATAATACATTCTGTTATATGGTTGACAATAAAACAAATAACATTATACAACCATAATAATTAAAAACATTGCAAACAATTATGCTAGCTCAAAAATGGCGGATTAGGTTGTTCACGCTGTACTATAGGGGTGCTGGACTGCGATCGGTGGTAGCTGGCTGCAACGACATACACCCTAAAAAATAAGAGAAGCTTGAACTCGAGACACGGTTCCGAGTGTCTCTCTTGCTTCTGCTTTCGAGCTGGGTCGTGTAGTGACACACACACACACACACACACACACACACACATATATATATATATATATATGTTTTATAGATAGATAGATAGATAGATAGATAGATAGATAGATAGATAGATAGATAGATAGATAGATAGATAGATGCATCTTTATAAATCAAACTCACATAGACACACAACTTTAACACATAAGATTTTGTTCTACTTCATATTTTTTATTATTTACTCTTTCTAGTATTTTTCAAAAAAAGAAACAAACTGTTACACTAGTCAAAACAAATATTTATTCACCATGTCTTCAAGGGTGTTTCAAGATTAAAGGTAAATAATTGAGGAAGTGATTGTTGAGGACCAGTACATAATAAGGTTCATATAAACAAATATGTTTTCAGGCTCCATTGCAGAGATATACTTACAGAAACGATGTGCCATGGAGACAAGATAGACCAACTAGCACTACACAAAAGTGAGATAACATGTTACAGGACACTAAGGTCACCTCTACAATGCAGAAGTTCAGATTAGGTGTTCGAAAATGTCACCATTAACCTCAATATACTTGCGGGCACGCACCAGCTATGATTGTGTGCAATGGCGCAGTGCCTCAACCTCCCCGTTGAGACGAAATTCATCTGCATCGTCCACAAAGCGACCCATAAGGGCCTCTGGTGTGTTCACCTGACGCGCATACACCTTGTCTTTTAACCAGCCCCAAAACCCGTAATCCATGGGTGACAAGTCGGGCGATCTAGGTGGCCATTGAACTGGCCCGAAGCGTCCTACCCACTGGCCTGAGTATTGCGTGTGAATGTAGCGTGCCACATTGCGCGTCAAGTGACATGGTGCTCCGTCCATCTGATACCACATACCCTGGCGGTACCGAGTTTGAGTTTCTTCCAGAAACCGAAGGTAGGCTCCACAATCGACAATATCTTCCTAAAACACAGGGCCAACTGATTCCTCACCCACGATACCACACCACACTGTCACTGAAAAGCGTAGTTGGACATTGCGCGTGTATGTTGCATATGGATTCTTATGTGACCAGTGGTACCAGTTCTGACAGTTTTTAATACCATCGCGCGTGAAAGTGGCCTCGTCGGTAATCAATATGAGAGATACGATGATTACTTATCCACTCAGAACAATTCCTCCTCCGGATGTTGTCACCAGCGTGAAGTGCATGTATTGTTGTAGTTGGTATGGATACATACCCTCCTCATGCAATGTTCGCCAAACAAACACATGTGAACCCTCGTGCAGACGTCGTGCTAACAAGCGAGTACTGGTAGTAGGACTACGTTGCAAGGCATCCAGTATGGCTTTTCGTCTCCGTCGTGGTATTTGTCTGTCGTCGTGTGACACACCAGCACTAGGGACGGTAAATGGTAACATGAGTCAAGTATCACATCATTTGAAAACTCCTTTGATTCCTCGTATTTGTAAAGGTGTTCTTATTTTGATATTTCACCGAATACCTTGGGAGAAATCGCGTTTAAAATATACCCTAATTCCACATTGGAAATTTGCAAAAGGGCATGAATATGAGATCCGAAGAACTTAACTTTGTTGATTCTTGTCACTAAGAAAAAGAAAATATTTATTCGTGTGAATCCACTGAATCATCAAGTTGGCAGACTATTTGGACATATGAAAAAATAAACCTGCTTACTAGAAATGACGTACAAAAATGCTGTAAGTCGAAAACTAAAATGTTGCCAGTGGGCCATATTGGAACATAGTGTTCAAAATGTGGCTCCCCAATGTGGCCCGCTATAGAAAATAAGAGCGTATGGCAAAAGTCATGTGTAATCTTTCTATATTACTCCTATCTGCTACATACTGAGAGATATACATTACGAACATACATAATTAATACGCCATTGCATAATCAAAAATATTGTGTTAATACAAAATGTCAAAATGTGTGAAAAATAAGTTAATATACACGAAAAAAATTGAATAAACAAGAAGAAGTGTAACACAAACGAAGAAGTTTAGAACGTCACGTCTTATATAAGGGACAAAGAAATGGTCCGTTATTTTTAGCGGTGATTCCAACACACTCTTCATGAACGTATTAGCGCTACGACACGTAAAGACTCCTGTCTGCAAGCCTGTCTTCCTGACAAAGGTAACAAAACCAAGATTCACAAGACTTGGAGCAACTCAGTGGCCGTTCATGGGACTATTAGAAGCAGTTGCTAAAATTCTGGACGTCATGACACTTGCTTTGTTTTGGTTTTAATCCTCTGATTCTTTTTATTGGAATTGATATCTTCCTTATTACCTGTCATTATCTTCGTTTTAATTACTAGCATTAATGTGTTCAGTGTTCAGTACAAACTTTTCAAATATCCCATTCTTTCATTTTAAACAGTTATGACTGCATTTTGCCCAATATGACGATGGGCCATATTCCGCAGTAATGGCCACTTTACTTTCTCTGGCGCCTGTTAGTTACAGAATGCAATACATTGCGTCACACACATTTTATGTTCACGTAGACTCACATAGCTGCATTATCCATGCATTATACTGATTAGGTTTTCAACAATGGATACTGAAACGAAACGTTACTTACCTTGCTAAAATAACAGCAAAATATTTTCTTGCTCAATATGCCACTTCAACCAAAACTGCTGCCGCTCATGCCAGTTGCAAACAATTTAGTCGCGCAAAAATGATTTCACTTGTCATTAGAAGATAGTTTACAGTAACATCTAGTAGCACCAACAAACAACTGCAGAGATCTTTGAGGGTGGGGCATATTGGGGACCCGGGCCATAGTCGGTACATTTACCTTATTTTACCCAATTAAACGTTATGAATACCCTTAACTCCCATTATATAGGGAAAGATACATCAATAAGCCATGTTGTTGTCAATGTAAGGACTATAGCCATATTAGCCGTGATCTAGTGGCAAAACCTCCATTTTCCTTAAATGCAATATGTTCCAATTGATCCTTCATTTGATAGTTCCTATAATTTTATTTACAAAATACTGTTTACTTGGAAATTCAATTAATAATTAGCATGTTATCGTTTATTGAACTATCACATTCTACAAGTTTAACACTGGTTCCTGACGTTTTAACTTACCGAATTAAATCTTCGAGGTTCCCTCCACCAACCATAGAACACAAAACTCGATAGCATGCAAATTATTTATTAAGTTTCCAAATAAGAAATATTTTTGTAAATAAAATTATAGGAGCTTTCAAATTACCAGTTGACCTGTGTTGCTATTTACGGAAAAGACGATTTTGCCTGTAGATCACGGTTAATTGGTCTATAACCTTAATATTGATTACAACAAAGCTTCTTGATGTATCTTCGCTCTATGTAATGGGGTGTAAGGGTATTCATAATGTTTAATAGCTCAAAATATTACATCTGTTAGAAATTTTCAATATGGAATTAGAATACATTTCAAACGCGATTTCTACCAAAGTATTCCGTGAAATTCCAAAATAATAACGTTTTTTACAAATAGAATCCAAGAAATTTTTTATATGTTACTTGACCCATATTAGCCCAGTAGCACATGCACGTAGGTCCGATGAGACCTATATCCCACATCACTAATGCATGCGGGAGAGTGTCTCCGTTTGAGCCCACGTCGATCTATGTGGGTTCGACATCGATTATCGGTATCACTAAAATATATAGTAAGTATTGTGCAAATAATAAATCGATTTTCTACATACCTTTTTTGTTCATAATGAATAAATTAAATTAAAAAATAGAGCTTTCGTCATGGAACAATATCGATCCATGTCGTTAATCGATGATCATATTGATCAATGTCGATTCATATGAGCAATGCGATGTTATATAAATCTGGTTATAAAACATACAACTTCATGTTGTTGGCAACACGAGGCCAGCTTTGTTTGGTGACAAGAAATTTGTTCACTGTTAAAGCATGTTGAAGTGCAAATATAACACGTCCTTCGACGGGAAGGACATAGACAAAGAAAGTATTAAAGTGGATTTATTTTCCCAAGGATACTTGGATCACTGTAAGTTCATAAACAAACCAAGAAAATTTATAGTAATATTTATTATGATGGCTACCGCCCACTGCCAAGACGTTCCCTGGTTGTAAAAGAGGTTCCCATTAACATCAGGATAAGTTAAATTTATTGACATTTGTTTTTCATAATTTCCTTCAATTGAAGTTGTTTCATTGTAATCATGGTCATTGTACTCTTAACATATTCACAAAAGAAATGAACGAAAAGAGACGTGAAATGATTACAATGCAGCGGAACTAGGAATGTTAGCATGAAAGCAACACATGAAATATCATTGTTTTACAAACTAGCAGTGGTCGACAAATTTTACAGTCCATTAGCACAGAGAAGTAGCTACAGAAAAATCGTATTCTTTATATAAATAGTAACGTTGTTTTACAATTTCTAACATGTTTAAATATGTTGGTTTGTCTATGTTAGCGGTCCTATATAACAAAGTTTGTTCCTTTTAAAAATAGTAAAAAATCAGGCTTACATTATGTTCACAACGTCAATGATCGATATTGAACAATGTATTGAGGAACTTCGATGATCAATGTTGAACGATGTGGATGTCTGATGTCGATCATTATCGTTAACTGATATTGGCCACGATGATTGTTATCCAATATGGGGACTATGTCTTAAAACGGTGTCGATCGATGTCGTAAAATCCAATATGAACATATCGACCGACGTGGATGTGTTACGTGGGACCATTAAAGAAAATTGAAAGATTTTCCATTAAACCCCAGAGAAGGGATCTGCACTGTTAAATTTGTCATAGTAATTCGTTCCCCTCAAATCTAAAGTTGAAGTATTTCGGGGCTTTTCAAACAAACCACTACAAAATAAGAGGTTGGAAACTTTCCTTGGTCCAATCTGTATATTTTCATGAGGTTTCTAATATCAGAACTTTCACAATGTGTTGAAACTTTTATCATTGCACTTGCCTCATGTCATAGGAACAATTTTCTTGTACTTTTATTGTTTATCAACACCACTAAATTGATTGTTGGCCAACTATAAATTATTATGCACAAAATGTTCAAATATTTTAAAGATATATATTTTTTAAGGAAAGAAGGAATATTGGAACAATGTTGGAACTGAACCTGTACTATCCTCTAATGTAACAAGTAAAATTTTATTTCTATCGTTAATTGCCAACATCGTTAAACTAATAATTAATGTCTCATCAACAAGCGATACATTTATTTTTAAATTCTTCGGGTATTTAATAAACTCTGCAATCACACTTGGCCATAGAATATATCTTCTGAAATTCTAGGAAGAAAGTATATGTACTATCTCAGTAATAGGTCAACGAGTCACACACACGGCTCTTTTCTGACTTTATTCCCTTATCCTCTGGTGTCTCTCAAGGCAGTGTCCTTTACCCACTACTGTTCCTATTATACATAGATGATTTACTTTATTTATTTGCAAATAGCCCGACCAATATTTTCAAATATAGAGCCTTTGACTCTAATGTACCACACGAAAGCACTTTACTTTTCACCAAATATTCTGCAGTATACAGTACTTTTCATAGTACATTGGAATTAGCACACTCACCATAATCTGAGAGCTTCACACACTGACCACACTATATTAATGATTTACACAAAATCTATTGCGATTAGAAAATATTTCCAAATACGTTTTGTGAAGCATTTGACCCTAAAATACCTTACAAATGTAATTTCCTTTCTATCAAGTATTCTGCAGTGTATAGTACTTTTTATAAGTGGAGCGCCACGCACTGACATAATTATGTAGTCGATTTTTCTAATGCTTGCCAGGGTGTGAGAACTATTATTAACAAACAAATAGTTTATTTCAATATAGAAAAGAACGAAGTTAAATTTACCATTTTTTAAAATTTTATATACCTACATTTTTACTTGAATAATTAACTTTTAAAATTGTAGATATTTTCGTGAAGTTTTAAATAACCCAAATCGAAAGCTAATTACACCATTGTACTAATGACTTATTTCATTTCTTTATGTATACATGAGTCGTATAGCTTCTAAGAATCAATTGCGTAATTAAAATAAATCCACGATACGTTTCAATTTTTACCATCAGGTATGACATATTCGTGGAATTGCACTATATCGTTCGCATTTGAATCAACCAGTACATTTCACTAGGAAAGTCATACATCTTACTAATTATCTAATTGCTTCTAGATGCAACTGCGAAACATAGATCTCACCCTACTTCCTTTCACGTTGAAGTCAGTCAACTGTGGAAGTTCGCGATAATGCAAATCGAGATAATGTTCTTTGTGAGATAATAAGAGGAATAACCATTAAGTAATAAACATCAGGAAGTATGCAAAAAAGAAAAGAACAAAGAAAAAATCTTAGAAGAAACTAATTGTTGACGAAGAAAAGAAGTAAATGAAAGTATAGGAATATTACATACATACAAATAAAACAATTATTTTGACTCAATATACTTTTATAATTCTTCATAATGTGTTACGTTAGAGGTGAGCAGAAATACACTATAAATATAAAAAAGTTTGTTGTTGCACGAATGGATTTAGCAGATATACGGAGAACACTTACTTTGCAACAGTCTATTTTACTGTATTTACTTGAAATTGCTTCACCATATCTAAAAGCATCCCTTCTCAAAGCACGAACACCAAGAAGCCTATAATGTCTTAAAATAGAATATATTTATCAAATAGTTCGCTATCGTGGATCCAAGAATGTCTCACACAGTGCTACATACCGGAGAAGAAAGTCATTAAGAATTATTTCTCTTTCAATGAGAATACATTTATTTATTTATTATTAAGTTTCAGATAGAGCTGGAGTTGCCATTTTACACAATAACATTACTACAAACTAAATAACATGAAATTAAATTTTAAAGAACACATAAAACAGCCATTGATATAACTAATATGACGATTATAATACACAAGAGGAATAACTCAGCGATGGAAAGTGTTTTTGATCCGAAAATATCGATATTTGAATCGAGATTATTATACATAATGCTAGTCTGTGGAATAAGGAGCGCTGCAGTATACTTAGCCTAGGCTTGGTACAATGAAGGAGGTTATTATTTCTGTTTATTCGTAAGGGAACAAGAAGCAAAATTTAGATATCAACTCTCCAGTTCTAACATTCCCGTTCAGTATATTTTATAAGTACATCAAATCTGCCCGATTGCGACTAGAAGAGGGAACGTGGAGACCAAGAACGGATAATAACTCGGGTTTGCTTAAGCTACGTACTGATGGTATCTTTCTTTTGACTATAGCAAGAAAAAAATTCAGAACAGAATCAATATGAGATAGATTAGAAATACTAGCCATGTTCCCAATTGGGGAGCGATATCCAGTTTTAGGGGAAATGAAGGTTTAGTAGAACAGACTGAATGAATGGAGGTCCTTAATTTCTGTAAATCTATAGAGAAGACCAAGTAAGCGCATAGAACTGTTAGTTATAGAAGTCACATGATCAGCAAACAGAAGTTTTCGTCAAATACCACTCCAAGCTTTTGGAGAAGAAACTTTAGCGATAGGATCATCTTCAATGGGATTTGATTCCTCTTTAAAGAAATAGTAAGAAGAGAAGATTTTGAGGGATTTATTTTCAAGTTCCACGCATTACACCAGTCCAAGAGGTCAGAGATGGAATTTTGGAGATCAGCAATTTACAATCGTCAGCAAAAAGAAGAATTTTGGTTTGTGATGACGAGAGATAAGATGGGAGGTCGTCTATATATAGGAGTAAAAGGAGCGGGCCCAAAACATTACCTTGAGGTACACCAGAGAGAATGGGAACAAAATTAGAAAATGATCCAGAAAGAACAACACGTTGTTCAAGGCCAGTGAGATAGTCTCGCAATAATGCCTTTTCGAATGGAGACCTCTCGTTTTCAGAAAATATTCACTCACAACTGAAGTTTTAAATTTCCCCAGTAGTTACTATCCATAGGTCGAAACATGAAGCAATCTATCACAATCAACGTTCTTCCCTTTATCACACTGACATTTTTGTCATGAAATCAGCTTTCCTCTGGTCATGATAACAGTCACTCTTGTAGTTCTTCTTCAATCGTTCCTTGGAAGTGAAGAGTTACTAACGTTACAATTGATTTATTCTGGAATCATGTTTTTAGTCTCGCTGATCCATGACTTTTCGTTTGGCATCCGTTCCAATATAGTATAATGTTTCTCAAACTATAGGGTGCGATTCGAGGGTCACGAATATTATTCAAGAGAGTCTTGATGAAATGGTAATCATACTTTCTTGTAATGTGAAGATAACAAAAGTTAATACCTAAATCTAATTAGCTGTTATTTGTGATCACTAGAACACTTCACTGCCGATTTGGAATCCAAATGCTGCTCGATCATAAATCTATTTCTCTTTGAGTGTCAACCAAGTTTTTTACTCTCTAGAGCAGTGAACAAGAGGAAACGATAGATATTCAAAATGACTGAAAACTAATGCTACAAAGGAATGAAGACTAGAACGCAGCAGAAAAGGCTCTAAGAGCTCTTCTTCCTTCTATGACATCTTATTTTTGTGAGACTTGTTTCTTTACTGAAGCAAGAATCAACAGAAAATAGAGTTTCGAATTTAATGTGATGAAAGACATTAGGATAATCTTGTCAAAATTGAATCCTATGTTTTAGATACTACTGAGAGCAAAAAGAGCACTAAAGCATTACATTAATAGTTAATCAAAGTCAATTTTAAGAAAAATTAATGGAAAATGCACAATAACTGAGAATTAACGTATTAATTTTAAAATCATCCGTTTGTTTTGAATTATTGTTCTCATTTTCAATTAATATTCTTTCATTAATTTAATATCCCAATTCAGTATTTAACATTGAAATACCTAATTGCTCTTTGCCTCCCAGTTCATGGGAGGGAACAGATAAATAAAAACAGTAACAAAGATAAAATATACTACCTTCATAGGCAATGACGGACCGAAAGATTCATATTTTACCTTCGTTCTTGTTTCTACTAATGTGTGCACTCCCTATAACAGGGAGACAAAGAATCGCTTCTCTGAACCCAACCCTGAGTTCGCCAGTGCCTCTAAAATGTGGGAGTACGAAATTCCAATTGTGTACTCCTAATTCAAAGGTACAGCTTTCACAGTGTACACTTTCGCTGAGTTATAGCTCCGAAATGAAACATTTATACACCCTCGGTCACCTATACTTTTTTCGTTCCTTATTTTAATGTCAGGAATGTTGTAAGTTTGTCGGTACTGTTTTGGATTGTATTTTAATTGGCATTGTTTCATATTAGAAATCAATTCAGTGATCATAGGTAAATGTCGAATATGTCGATATTGTTCGGTATTGAGGCTTATAAAACTTTTGGACACGGAGTATAGCACTAATTAAATCACTTTCAGGTAGTGGTATGGAGATAGACGAACACTGCAGTTAATTTTGTTAGTTTACAAACATCCTGATAGCACATATGGGAGTACCTTTGTCTGAAATTCATTTTTCAATTTTCCATTATAGAAAAATAATTTAACAATCTATTCTGTATTTTCTTCTCTTCAAAAACGACATAACCTCTTTATGCTAAGTGGTCTTAGTTCACTATGTATTTATACTTTGAAATTATGTAGTTAGACTATCTTACTAGAGAATCAGCAGCCTCTCGTTTTTCATTGTTCATTTCAGGCAGTTTAGGAAATATGAGATTATTTTGCTATATTCATTCTCATGTTTATTTGCTAATTCTTTTATAACCTACTGTCTCAACTCTCTCTATATTTTCTTTGTGAATAATTTTCATCTCAGTAATCATAGTTTGTAGTTTTACCCATAACTTCATATTTGTTAAGCATATTGTGTAGCTTTATTCTCCAAGTTTATTATCTAAATGGATATATTTATTATGTACCATTGATCAGAGTACAACAAAACTTTCTTCATTATTAGTATCACTGAAAGAGAAAACCCCGGAGAAGAACGTTTGAAGCGGTTATTCATAGCATCATTTTAGCAGTTTATTGTTTACAGTATAAGACGAAAGTATTGAATACGCAATGTGCAACCGCCAAAGTTCAGCTATAATTCCCTTTATTACACATATCAATCACTAACTCTAAACACACGAACATTAACGTGCATCAAATAAGGGAAAAGACGAAGAAAATGATGTTGGTAAGTTGAATGATGGATTTCAAAGACCAAGACAAGAAAAAGGATTCTAATTAGAGGGCTCGTATAAACAGAATACTAAAAAAACTGAGTCGGCTTCTTCACAAAATAAGCAATATCTCTACATACAATGACGTAACACGTTTGGGCTTAGCAAACACAAAGAGATACCCATTAACAGCAGAGGACATTTCTCCTTTTGACTGTGGCACAATGGTAATTACTTGAGATTGCTTTTACAATTGAAACGTTCACGGGGATGACGCATTTGAAAGTATGACTCTCTTCTTCACTCCCATGTATTTAATATTCTAGAAACTTCTTTATTTTGTGGATTATTTGCGATTCTGGATTGGAACTTTCGTAGCGATTAGTTGTCAATGTTTATTACTGGTTAGGGGTGCAAACATAAAAAAAATTGACATCCTCCTTTCTTTCCCTGTATTCTTCAATTGTATTTACATTTCCTTAAAAGTAGAGAACGACAGGTAGTTGTGGCTCAGTACATAGAATGCTGTTGAGATCCTAGTTGAAAGCTCATCGTACGGCCATCCAAATTTTATGTTTGGTTTCCCTTGGTTGTATCTAGCAAATTATTTGATGCTATTTTCAACAAGGTCAGGGAAGATTCATTTCAAAATTTTTGAAACCTGTTAACTCTTTGAAGAAGCAAATATACGAAAGCATGTTTGTTCGAGTTGTAAATTTATACATCGAGGCACAGTGGAACATTGTTCGCATTTCAAAGGTTCTGGGTTCGAATTCAGTGATTGGTCATCCAGATGGATACCTCTCGAGAGTGTTCACTAACTTATAAGCGTAAAGATACCTTCAAATTAGGATCTGGTTAGCTTCCTCTTTCACAGGTCCTTTGCTTTGATGTTACTTGTAAATAATAACTAATTTTCAGCTGACTCAGAGAAATGCATAAATTTGTTAATGATAAATAGCTCAGATACGCATGCATTTATAATTACACGATTACTCATTTGGAGTTTCTTGATGTTGTCAAGAAATTACCATCTTATTATAGCGAAAACATATCCAGTTAGTCAGGCGACATGGAAAGACCGGTGGGAAGGCGTCTAGTTTTGTAAAATCCCACAAGGTGTCAGCGTCGGCGGGCAGCTGCTGGGCGGGGTTTGGCCTCTATGCCGGCAAGTCGATGCACCGACTGGAGCCCGAAAAGTTTTCTCAACGACCTATTGCTGCTTATGGGACGGTGGCGACCTAGCCCCAACTATTTCCCTACTACTAGTCGGGTCCCACCGCGTCGCAACCGAAAAACCAGTAATAGATGGCATTTGATGCTCTGGGTGCAGTTTTCTACAAATGATATTACGCTGGTGTCTGCTCTGCTTTCAGCAAGAAATTTAAGAATGAATTTTTAGCACTCAATAAAAATGTTTTCAATATTTTTCTGTTCATTGGCAGTAGATGCCCAAAAGTCAGCATTTATTTAAAACACTCTACCGGAGTCCTTGGAAACGTCCTTTTGAATTGACTTTTGTAATGCAAATCCTTCACATTGGACAACACCATTTATACCATACAAAAAGCTCGGTAATAAAAACTATGAAACTTATAATCAAACCAAAGATTAACATGATGAATATTCCTTCTAAATGACAAAAGGAAAAAGGAATATCTTCTTTGCTTGGAGATTTAGGTAAAAAAGAATAATCAAATCTTTCTTCATCTGTTAATACATGTGTAAATCCAGCTTCTATTAATCTGATAATGATCCTGTTAAATCTCGGAAGATAAGGAGAATGCATGGGAACAGGAAATGACGCTGGGATTGTAGCTATGTTATCATTACTGATATGGAAAGTCTTACTTTTATCTTCTGATCTCAATTCTTTCCTTAGTCTCCTTTGGAGTTTGTCAAGTGCTATCACTATTCTGTCCTGTTTTTCTGCAAGAACTTTGACCGATATAAATCCTTGCTTTACTGTCTCGGATCTCAAGCCAACTTTTCTTAAAACTGGATCAGTACTATCTGTTAGATAAGGCAGAAAATATTGAGTGATTTCTATTGGCAGTTTCGACTTTGCAACATCCTCCCTACTGTTAATAGCAGGGTAGAAGTGGGGATTAACTATAGAACTTAACAACGCACTTTGATATAAAGAAGTAATGATTAAACATGCTGCAGTAGAGAGCAGAAATATGAATCTGAGAATTCTCTTTTTAGGTTGTCGAGGCACCGAGATTTGTAGGGCAACAGACAATATGTTTAAAACAGTTTTTGTAACATCTGGTACTTGATCCTTACACAATACCATATATTCAGATAAGCGCATTGTTATTAAAGTAAAGAACAACATAACAAAATATGCAACCCACAATGGTATACTTAATGGAAGAACAAAGCTCAGCCACTGAGGGATTGATTTTGCGCTGGGAGTAATGAAGGTCAAGTAGTGGAAACAGAAAACGTGCGTAAATTCCATAATCTTCCACCGGTTGTCTGAATGACTAACGTAAAAAGCTCCTATATCAGCGTATGAGCTTAGATTATATAGGAAATCAGCTACTGATTTGTTTCGACCTACGATTCTAGGCGTAAAATTCATATGAAGAGCTATAGACTTCAAGAATATGTCATTTATCTGAAAAGATCTGTTAACGTAGATTGTTATTGTAGGAATCGGTATGTCAGGAAGGTGAAATATATCAAGCGGATGCCCGTGGACGTTTCCAGTTTTGTCCTGAAAAAGTTCTTCAATATCTGATGTCTTGTGTTCAAACATGTATCTCTTATACGTGCTATCTAGGATAGAATTTAGATTTCTAAATGGATTATATGATACAAAACATACGCATGTTGCATAATCCTTTCTTGAATCTTTGCAGTAATTTCGTCTCATTATAACTTCAACATTTAAAACTTTCAAATTCCAGAATACCTCAAAAATCATGTGCAATGTTACGTTGTCTATAATATCATTAGTGTGAGTTATTAGAAATTTTGCTCTTCCACTCCAGAAACTGAGTTGTTGAATATTTGTGATAGCTCGTACAAGTGATTGATAGCTTTCAATGAAAATGAAAACGCAGTCGCTTTTACCAATAAATTCATCGTTGTCAGATAATGCTGTTGACTCTGATGTATAGTTAGGAGAAATATTTAGTAAATTTAAAGGCGATTTACGAAATATATTCCAGAGATTCATGTTTTGGAGTTGTGATGCAAGAACGATGCTTGGAAATTTGCAATGAGCGGAACATGTGGTAGCTAAAGTTTCTGAAATATATTCATCAAAATCCGCTTTTTTTGTGTCAATTTCTTCCCAGTAAACTTTAGAGTAGGTGCATTTGTTGGTAAGAATTAATGTCACTATAATCCCTATTACAGTGTTAATCATTTTAGACACTCTGGAGAAGGAGTGAAACCTGAAATAAGAAAATACATATTATTAACAGAAAACATACATTCCAGAATGTTGAGTTGCATATCCATAATGTTGCGAAACAACACCGACAAAACAACCTCACGAAATTTCTTACATGAAAGTAAGAATAATAAAAAAATGTGAACTAAATCTGAAGTTTTATGTTTCCAATACCATTAACGCTAGAACTTCAAAGACCAGGGCTATATAAAATGCATATTCAAAAGTTGTGCAATGAATGCGCAAAGAATTACCTAAAGGAGATATAGGATGCCTAGACTGGGTATATGTAGTAAAGAAGCACGAATAAAACGACTTTTCGTATTAGTAGAGATGATAAACCTAATAACTTTCCTCTAGCCAAGCACTGAGATGCTTTTTAAGGACAAAAAAAATCACAAATACGTTCAAATGTATGTATTTTACTCCTGTTTGTTTTTAATCCGGCTTATTGTTTTAAAAATCGTAACAGTAAACTAATATATATTTGCATCATTACAAGTTACATTTTTGTTGCTAAAATTGTTTTATTCATGCTTATTTCAAGCCAGTTTTGCCTGAGAAAATTTCTGATTCACTTATCACCTGTGTAGGGTCTTTTGCTCGCCCATTGCATATTTTTGGAATATCCATTTTAGATAGATCATATTTGAGTCTTTGAGGGTACCATGCCACCGAGTTGTAGTATTTATTGTCGTACGTCTTGAGAAGATATTTTAGCGAATCGAGAATCCAATTAATATTTTAGTCATATTTACAGTTTTTAAAAATTAAAAGGCAATGTATGAGATTGAGTTTGTGTTTAAAATAAATGAATGCTCCGAAGGCTACATTAGCGAGGTCTTGTGAATGATTCATCAACAAGATTAGCAGGGCGAGAAATAGTCATTAATTTCATTCTCACCGATATTCAACGCACAACATCGCAACAAGACGTCAACATCATTATATCACTTATTTCCTGAGAAAGACGGATGATCTTAAAGACACGTTCCACCGATGACACCTGCAAATGATATCACCTCATAGGAGTAAATTTATATCCATCGACAATAGCAGAAGTACTACATCCTTTTGATCACGTTCCTAGCTGTAATGTGACCTGTTCACCAATACATATTGGTTTTCGTCGAGAACCTTCCAAAAACAAGAATCACAGGATAACGGAGTCACAAAAGCTCTTATTGACACGAATCGAAGACATAACATCACCTTTCAGTAGTTAGACATCGATTGACCATGAACAATTACTTACATTAAGAAATTAATACGAGGTTATTTCGTGAGAAGGCTTTGAACGCTTGTTCCAGGCTAGCTACTCAATGACATCATATTGACATGATACATCTATTGCAAAATCAATTATAAAGTCATAAGTTTACTTGTTTCCATCTGGCAGTCTTAAACTAGATTTCGCTGTTATGAAAGCTCCGCTACGATAAGTTATTATTGGCAGATTAGTTACAGTCAGTGAAAATTAACAAGTTCAAGAACTTTCGGACTTACCGTATTTGGACTCATTCCTGAAAGAGAACTTTAAATATTTCAGTAGCACACTTGGACTTTACCAAAAGTCACCACTTTTTTATATTTGTTAATCTCTATCAGTTACCATCGATAATGGACTCTTTTTAATAAAGAGATTCGATACATTATCGTGACTACAGTGACAATAGGAGTTTGCTTCTAATCGCTTGAGTACCGTCAAGTGCTAAGAGACTATGTGCCCACAAAGTGAATTCTGCTAGAACATCTATTTAATCTTTGAAGATTTCTAGGTGAGTTGTGCTTATTCTTATTACGTCTGGATCCAGAATAATGTTGAAGTTCGCATTACAATACGTTTGACATGAAACATATGTGGATGTCTCTATATATGTGTGTGTTTTAGAATGTCAAATTTTAGCTGACAGTATCTATCATACCAATATAAAAATAACGTCGTCTGAGAACCAGAGGAACGTAACTCCAAAAATGAGATTTTTGTTTTCTTCGATATATGTACACAATTTTGAAAGCCCCACTTGGCGACAAATTTGAGTGCTATTGAAATTCACTTTGTCATGCCTTGACTGATATTTCAATAATGATTTACCATCTTATTAAAACGCGCCTGTAGAGCTACGACAATGGCGTTACGTTACTCTGGCTTCCATATTACAATAAAGGAAAGAACATCTACAATTTCAAGATAATAATAATAATTCATAAGCTGAACTACTATACAGATGATGGCGCGTTAAAATGGGCTACGTCATAAAGTAAGAGTTTCCTCTTAACTTAATTTAAAGATTACACCAAATATGAAAAAAATGAAGACAGCACTGACATTTCTAAAACAAGTTCGGACATTTTTTGGTGTTCTTCTCACTTATTTGGTTTTCCTACTATCCCTGAGAGGGTGGCCATTAACTTTGATTTTCTGTCTTATAAAAATGCACCACTCAGGAATCCGAAAACTCAGGTTACAAAACTTTAGCACAAAAGACTTGCAACACTGCTTCGGTGACGAGCACGTACTTTGCACACAATGAAATACACAAATACACATGGGTATCCCTGAACGGCAAAACTCTTATTCAGATCGATCACGTATTAGTAGATAGATAAAGACACACCAACATAAAGGACGTTAGGTTGTACAGATGAGCGGAAAGTGACACCGACCACCAATTACTGTTCACAAAAGTAAGGGAAAACATATGCATCGCGAACAGTGAAAGCAAGGGATCAAATCAACTGAAATTCGAAATTAAACGATTACATAATCCGAGCATGAAAGCAAATTACCAACTCGAACTCTCAAATAGTTTCGAAATCTTAGGCGACTCGAGTAATAATAATGATGATATTAATAATGAAATCGATGTAAATAAGATGTAAGAGGCAATTCGTGAAACAGTTAAGAACGCAGCAAAGGAACGTGTGGGCGAGAAGAAACAGCAGAAAAACAAAACCAGATGAAGAATGCCTTAAGCTTCATGAGGAATGGATACAAGCAAGGCAGCGATGGCAAAGTAATAAAAGTGGAGCAAATACCAACCACTATAGTAAAATAACATACAAGATCTGTACAAAGGTGTAAACTCGTTAAGAAGAGGTTACCAGCCATGCTTAGGAATGATTAGAAATGAACGTAGAGATCTGCAGGCTTATCCGACTAAAACAGTCGATGTGTGCCAAAGTCATTTCGAGAAACTACTTAATGTACACAACGGTGAACAAACAGATCAATTTGAAATCCATACCGCAGAACCGTGGATACCCGAATATAGCGAGATCTAGATCGAAATGTCAGTAAAGAAATTAAAATATTCGAACCGAATTAATTAAAGCCGGAAAAACGGAACTAATTAAGTACTACTATTAAGTAATATTCTGTTAACACGCCTAAGTGCATACATAGAGGAAATAATTGGAGATCACCAATGTGGGTTTAGAAGAAATAGATCCATGTTGGGCAAGATTTTCGCCTTGAGACAAAATTTGGAGAAAAAATGGGAATTCAATAGGACGGTTCTCTGATTTTAAGAAATCATATGATTCTATCAAAAGGGAAAAGCAATACAGTATGCTGATACGATTTTTTATTACGAAAAGCTAGTTTCAACTACTGAAGATCTGTCACAGCGACCCCATAAGCAGAGTACAGATATGTAATAATTTGTCAGATAGTTTTAAGATTCGCAACGCATTGAAAGAAGTTGATGGATGCCTTATCACCACTGCTGTTTAACTTTGCGTTAGAAAGTGCGATTTTAAAAATTAAAGAGGACGTAAAGGGGCTATCATTGAATGGTTTGAATCATTTGTTCGTATACGCGGATTACGTAGATTTAATTGGGGATGATATAGTTGCACTACAAAGTAACACAGACGTCTTAGGAGAAGTTTGCGATGATACAGGTAAACATAAATAAACCAAAATACACGATAACAAGCCGACACACAGGGAATGAAGGAAATAAAAACATAAGAAGTAGGAATGAGGTAATAGAGAAAGTATACAAATTTAAATATTTGGCGCATACGTAACAAGCAAAAATGGGGTAACGGAAGAAATAAAAATGCTCAGTATCGGGCAACGCATGTTCCTATTCAGTCCAAAGCTTCTAACATCGCGATTAATATCAAGCAAATTGAAACTGCAAATATAGATAACGGTTATTCTGGCGGTATTATTTTACAGTTGCGAAAGTTGGAGTACGACCCTAACAGGTGAACATAAATTACATGAGTTTGAAAAAATAACGTTTTGAGAAAGATATACGGGTTAAAACGAGACGAGATGAGTGGAGAATGGAGGACACTGCATTATGAAGAACTGCACGGACTGTACGATTCACCAGATGTTGTAGGAATAATGAAATCACAACGACTAAGGTGGGCAGGTAATCTAGTTCGGAAGGGGGCAAAAGCGAGGGTTATATTGCATCCTGGTTGGAAAGATTGATGGACGGAGACCATTGGGAAGACCGAGACGTCGTTGCTATGACAATATTAGAAGCTATCTTTGAGCAGTAGGTGTTGGTGATGAAAACAGGCTTGATGTTGCCCAGGATAGAATCCAATGGCGAATGTCTGTTACTGCGGCGATGAACTTGCGAGTTCGATAAGCCATAGAGTTAGTTAGTTAGATAGGAAGATTCCTTTTGCACGTAAAATTGGTGTAATTTGGCCTTTAAAAGTGAAAATTAAAAGTAAGAATTTCTTATTTTTGTCAGTGTGTCTTTATCGGATTTTAAATGAGCGGTAGCCATAGTTGTCTACTAATTTTATTAAGTGATCCTCCACTGGAACAAAAATCAGTAGTTGTTCTTCATTTCTGACTTTACTGTTCTCCATTGTTAAATACTGATCTTTTAACCCTCATTTTACTGAATAGATTATGCACTGTGCTAACACAGAGTTACCATGTAAAATTTGTGACAGTCAAAAATTAATTATCGAATTATTTGTTTCTGGATTACACTTTCTATCAGACAGAATGCCTATCTTTGAGTTGATTCAGAACAGGATGGCTGGACTATATTTATAATTTTCTACGAAGATTATAGCTTCGGATATACATAGTACTTTAATCTTAAATAATTAAACAACTAGAAGTCTGTTGTTGCAGATAAAACGCCAATTCTGTTGCAGATAAAACACAAACTTGCATCTCGACCTAACTCAAACTCAGCCTCACGACCTTAAGCTCGCGTGTAGAGGTCAAGGAGAGATGAGTTTGAGGTTGGACCTTCTCGAGGTTCAACACCTGAGAGATGTCGAGGTTGAAGTTCCATCGAGAGGTTTAGGCTAACGGAGGTGGACGTTGAAGTTACATTATGGCGTTCACGTTCCATCGTAAGGTCGATTCTATAATTCTGTCCTGATGTTAAGGTTGAGGTCGAGGTTAAAGTTCCTTCGAGGGTTGATATCCCACTGTGATGTTGTGGTGGAGTGAAGTCGCGGTTGTAATCCCATCGTGAGCTTTAATTTGAGTTAATTCGGGATTGAAGTTCTATCCTGAGGTTGAGGTTCAGTGGGGCCGAGTTTGAGGTTCCACTCTTAGATTGAGCTTGAGTGAAGTTGGTGTTAAAGCTCCATCGTCAAGTTCAGTGAGGTCAATGAAGTTCCATAGTGAGGCTGAGGTTGAGTGAGGTCAAGATTGAAACTCTATCGTGAGTTGGACGTTCAGTGAGGTCGTGATCAAAATTACATCGTTAGGTTGAGTTTTATGTCCTATCGTGAGGTCTAGGTTGATGGGGTCCTTCGTGAACTTGAGTGAGAAGAGGTGAAAATCCAATCATGAGGTTGAGGTTGAGTGAAATTTATGTTGAGGTTCCCATGAAGTTGTGATTGATTGTGATGGCGCTAAATTTCCATAACCAGGTTGAAGTTGAGTGAGGCTGGGGTTGAAGTTCGATCAAGCAGTTGAGGCTGAGAGAGATCGGAGTTGAAGTTCCATCATGAGGTTGAGTATGAAGATTCTTCGTAGAACAATTAAATTGAATTTGATATTATGACCTTTAGGCATCTACAGCTCAAGACAGGATAGGGGAGGGGTAAGGATACCGATAGGCGTCGGCCATGGCCTAATTTCTCTGGTCATACAGAGGGAAAGCATGGAAAAACCTCAGTCAAGATAATCGGCCACCTGAGATTGAACCCAAGACCTCTCGAACTCTACGTGGCCTATGCCACTGAGGCACAGCGGCTCACTTTTCGTCGTACAGCTGTGGCTAAAGTCCCGTCATGTGCATTAGGTTAAGCGAGATCAAAGTTGATATCCCATCGTAAAGTTGAGGTTGAGTGAGGTCGAGCACGTTCCATCGTGAGTTCAGGTTCATTATCTAATACACATTATGCAAAATTTGGTGTAATTCAATGGAGACATATAGATTTGTATAAGTAGAATTTAAACTTGATTGGCAACACTGACAACTTGGTTGATTGGGATATGTTCAACGACGTGGAAGCAACTTTTAAAATGATAATTTTAAAAAAACGGTTGGCAGCACTGACAACTTGGGCATAATACCCTCCTTAAACTATTTCTACGCCTCAGCTCTTAATTTACGTGTGTGCAAAATTTGATGTAAATCAATGAGCACGTGTAAATATGTATAAATAACATCCATTTTTATTTGACATTTATTATTTGAAACTTAACTTTGTACATGACAAGTTTACATTACATTTTTACATACATTCTTATTATAAGTTGGCAACATTAGAGCAGAGATGATTGGGGATGAGGGCACGTGCTATTATGCTGGATAATGTTTTTGAACAGTTTAGTGCGAATTCGTCCAACCAAGTGAAAGGGAATTGAAAAATTTTATGTTAAAAATGTTGGCAACACAGGCTGAACTGTGGCGCAATATCCAACCTTGACTATCTCTACGGTCTATCCTATTGCATTATGCACATTGCACATGTATGAAAATTTTAAAGAAGATCGGAGAATTGGTGATCTACGGCCCGGCGGACTAGTAACCCAAGAAGCTACTGGCCTGCGGGCCGGTCTACTACCTGTCCAGCATTCCAGGAGAGTCGGCTGACTGTTAGTAAGTCAAAAAGCTGCTGGGCTGCTTGCTGTCCCTCTCCAGAATTCCATGCAATTTCGTAGCGAGACATTTCATAGCTGCGAAACTACGTAGCCGCGAAATTTCATAGCTGCGACACTACGTAGCGGCGACATTTCATATATGCAACACTACATAGCCGTGACGCTGCGTTGCAACGACATTTCATAGGCGCGATGCGCCTTTGTAGCTGCGATATTACATAGCAATGACGGTATTTTACGTGACGACAACGGTACGTAGCTGTAACCGTATATAGCGATAGGGTTACGTAGTCACTACATTGCTTCAATTACGTGAATACAATTCCTACTCCCAACAGTGCATAATACGAGTTTCTTAACGTCTAAGATGCTGCTTTATTTCATTACCACGACTTAATATGACTAAGTTTGGAACATTTTTGTTATCGGAAAATATCTGATAAATTTACAAAGAGAGTTTAATGTTATCACCTTTAGTTTTACATCAAATTATTTTTAGTATATGAAATTCGTAGCGATTTACCTCGCAAATGCTTGTGTTTAAATCGAATGAAGATTATTTTTTAATTATTTTTTTACCGTATTAACATTTTCTGAAAAATACTTATTTTTCTTATTCGTTAAACGTTAAAAGTCAAAGTTTTGTAATAATTAATATTGTATAGAACATTATAAAGCATGAATATCGTCCCCGTTTTTAAGAACAATCTTTTTACTTGTCTTTCGTGTATAATGTTAGTGTTCTATGGAGTACTCGATTAAAAAATAAATAATTACCTAGCAACTATAGGTTTCAAAGTTCATTTTCGTTTCGCCATATTCGGTAAGGATATTTTCTACTGAACAATTTAAACTACATCTTTCAGTAAATTCCAACCGGTGGTTCACCTGAAGTAAAAATAGAGTTAGGTTTCCTGTTTTGATGTTTGAAATGGACTCTTTAAAGGTTTTTTTTTCATTATTTGTTACATACTACTAGAAATTACAAATTTATTTCCATAGCCCAGGACATGTAATCATATTATCTCTTAAACAGATAATTCCAACCCTTGATGTTTCACGAACACACTGTCAGAATCACACACCTTCTGCTCCACGTTAGTTGCGTGGTCTATCTTTAAGGTTTAGAGAAAAATCGTGTATAACAAAGTCTTGTATACATTATATTGCCCACAGTAGTACACTGTATAAATGAAACTCCACTACGACGATCCAATCTCTTCTTTCTTTTACTGGCTCAGTAAACCGTTTTCTGAGATACATAAAAAAAAAACTTATCAATGGCATTAGAGCCACAATCCAACAAATTAAAATTGGAGAAAATCACGTGGTTGCATTATTCGAGAACTTTGTCTAACCCCGAAATTGAATACTCGATACCAGAAAAAAGAAAGACTACCGTTTGTACAGGTCGTTCTCTATTTTGCATCAATATTTAGCTGACTGACATCAAGCTTAGATTATACTCTGATTTCGCGTGTATTTGCTTTCTATGTTCACGGAAGATAGGATGGCTATTTAGATCAAGCCTTACTTTTACAAGGTTATGATTTCGAAATAAAGTATATAGCTGAAAAATGTAACTATCTCGTCTATTCAAAACTCCTCTACGACACACCGCGCTCCCTCCTTAACTCGACAGTGATGACTTCCTGTTGCTATCCGCCTGTCCGGTGGAACATTGACAAAGACAGTCTTTTCACTCTATACACGAAACTTGCATACACCCAAGATACCGATGAACTTTTGTTTAGATTTTTTAATCAACTTTCGAGCCAAATAAGTAAAACTATTATAAACTATTGTGTAAATAAAATAATTATTTTAGCTCATGCAATCACTTAAATTAACTTAGGATCAGTTTTAAAATCGAGCACTAAACTTCTAGTCACCGCTAAATTGAGGCCAAATCTGATTTTGGCCAATGAGAGTATGCAAAATGAGAGTTGACCTCAACTTAGCGCTGACTAGAAGATTAGCAATCGATTGTAGAACTGACCCTTAGAGAACCAAATTGGTAAGTTTTACAGATTTAAAAGCTTTTTACTCGGTCACATTGAAATTTAAATTTAGTTAAGTGATGAAATCAAATCAAAAGATTACAGAAAAGCAATTACTAATTCTTTTATTTATTTATTTTTAGTTGTGATAACATGTGGAATATTTCGTTATCATACGAATCACGCAGCCTCTATTGCAAGAAAACACAATTAATTCCGTCTTCACGTTAGTTTGATCTTGCAAACAAGTCTGTTTTTCTTTTTCCGAATTTTAATTAGCAACTCACTCGGATAAAGGATTTATTTGTGGTCGCTTGAAATTATTATGTACGGTATGGATAATTGTTATTTTATTAAATATTGATATACTGAAAATTTGTTTTCAAGGAAATATTGTGGTAAAGATCAAGAAGCATGATTGAGGAATGGTAGAATATCGAATATCTTCTCCCATCAAGCCTAAAAAATCTGTCCATTTAACATGCTCGCGAGAAAATTTCGTACCGTCAAGTCCAGTGCCAACATATTCGACAAACCTAGAAGAACAGGAAATACAAAGATAACACGTTTGTCCTTCCTGTTCTCAACTGAAGAGTAAGGAACTTTCATGAATGATGCTTGTAGTAAAGTACAGTGCACATAAGTTTAATGTAACACCCCGCACCTTTTCAAAAACAAACGTTTAGAAAATCCTTTGAAATAATCACTTCAGCGGAGCAAGAAATAATAAAATGTTACAGTGATTTATCTTGTGTCCTATATTATTTTGTGAACCCTTCAGGTACAAGTTTTACTTTTTATTTTTAACTCAATAGGTATTTATTTACTCCCCTGTTAACGACTAAATAACCCCTTTGTATTATACTTTTAAATTAAATTTAAATAAACACCCACATTTATTTCAATTGGATCGTATATACCTGCAACAATTACCTACCCCTGGAAGCTATTTTTGGACATTCTCATCAACCCTACCGTCAAGAAAAGAAGAACAGAAGACTACAACCCATAGGAGACACTAGAATCTACGTTTAGGGCCCACAACAGGACGGCCCCATGGTATGTTTCATTAAATTGTCTTAGATATCAATTGTTCTTTTCTTAAACGAAAGCAGAGTACATAAATCATAACTTAATGACTAAAAGCCTGTAACCCGTTCTGGAAAAAAGACAGGACAAGACAATTCACAAATAGAAAATAATTTTGACGAAGAAGTCGAAATGGCAACAAAACCGTATTTTAATTTGCAACAGTTATCAAAATATTACGAAACAATCAATGAAGAACCCCGACCATTCTTCATGATATTCGAACACCTTGTTACCTTGCAGGGCTGGACAAAAAAGAAAAAAAGAAGAGATTCTTCCAATGTGTCTCCAGGATGTTGCTTTAGACCTCATATTTCAATTACAATCATTAAACCAATTGGCTGAAATAACATATGACGAACTAAAGGAGAAACTAGTTAGTATAAGTCGTTCTAGACTTCCTCAGTATAAGGCCGAAATTTAAATTAATCTGGTACAGCAAAATCCAGAAGAATCCATGGATTTTCCGAAAATTAAGAACCTTCCAAAGTGTACGTAGGAGGCCAAAGTTCATTACTTATCACTAGGACTACAACGAAATTTTCTCCAGAAAATTGCCCTACAGACATCCGAAACCGTTCAGGAACTTCAAACAAAATTGCAAGCACTAGAAAAGCCTCAGGATTTAATGAGGAAAAGAGATTATGTAGAAAAAGCGCAGGCTTTCCAACTTTTGGAAGTGTTGAAAACCCAACGCCAAAATAAGCATAATCCATATAGACCTCAAACCTTACCTCAAAATCCAAGTTATAGTTTACAGAATCATTACCTTCAAAATTTACCATACTAAAATATGAACCATCAAAGTAATAGACGATCACTAAATTACAATTTATATTCTCAAAATCCTAACCAACAAAGTTTCAATACGCAAACGTTACCTTCCTGGACTACACAAGAACTTATCATTTACCTTTCTAAAGGGGAGCCTGAACTCCCCGGATATGAACCTATGTGTTAAACCTTTCAGCAAAATCCAGCTTACCAAATGAAAGTGCATCAGTCTAACCAAACCATACCACAACCTCCAATTCTTTCATTCTATAGTTCACAATCAAGGACACATGGCCAAGTACCTATCAAAGATGTCATTGATACCTCAGCCTACCAAAATGAGCAACTAAAACTTAATCAACCACAACCTACTCAATATGTTCATCCTCAGTCCAGCTTGGGGAATATTACAAATAAATTAGTAGAATTATTGGGACCACAGGCGTGGGTTTCTTAAAACCCTATATTTTGTAAAACAATGAAATACATTATGGAGATGGTATTTTCTTTTGAATTTCCAGTGGGAGACAGTAAAGTCCAGTTAAACGAAAATATAAGAAAGAGTAATTGAAATAAAATATTCATCTCGCTGAAGAAGAGAAGGAATATCTTATTCATTTAATTGATATGTAGTAGGAGAGCTCTAAATAACCCCAAGCTTAAAAAATCTATGTTTTCAGCAACACAGCAAAGAACACTACTGGCACGATAATATCCAGAAATGAAATAAAGAAATGAGGTTGCCTTCACCTCATTGAATGATATGTGAAGCCGCTAAATCTGCTGCTCTGGTTGTTGTCTTTCATGCAGTCTTGCCAACGTTAAAAGTGGTGGTCATTTAAGTGACAATATAACATAAAAATATAAACTTTTTATATGTGTTCATCCATTGAGACAGCACACGTGGATTTTGCATGAAATTCAAATATAAATTTTCTTACGAAATTTCTCTGAACTTCAAATATTACTTCAGTTTCCCAGTTGACTAAAATATGTTGACAATACTAATAGTTATACTACTAAGTAATAATTCGGTTTAGTTAAAATTCTAAATCATTTCTAAATTCAATAGTAAAAATTACCTTCAGAAAAATTATTATTCGATTAATCCAAATTAAGATATCAATTAACAGCCAGAATTTCATTTTTCGAATAACATCCCTCCCCTTTTTCTACTTCCTTATGACAACAAAACAAATGAAAGATCAATAACTCATTTAACCTCTAACTAGAATTATATTGATAAACAAAGTTGTTAAAGTATCTATTTGTGATGTTTTATGTGTTATGTTAAGCTTCTCTTGCGTATCAAATTATTTTTCTGCAAAATTTTGTTTCCGACAAATTCTAGTTTTAGATCATCAAAATATCGATGTTAGAGCTGTCAAAAATATCGATATACTTAAATCGGTATAGGTATTTCCGAATACTTAAAATACGGTATTAATCATACCGAAATATAAATATACCAATATTCGAAAATATCGATACACCGAAAATATCGAAAGACTGATATACCGAAATACCGATGATACCGAAATATCCAAATATCGAATATAATGATATACTGATATACTAAAATGAGACGACATTGCTCAGGCGGTAGCGTATCTGACTACGAATCGGCAACTCGTGTTCAAATCCGCGCCAGGACGCTTAGGGACTTTTCTCGCAATGTTTCCATGCCTGACGCTCTAAGGTGCAGTCAATCTCCTATCAAATTGAGTACGAGAGTGTCCTTGGTATCCTATTCCTAGGAAGGTTAATGCGGTCCATCGTGCAACTGAACATTCCATTTCACTTCGTATCGTAGGTCGAGGATATGTGGAGCACTACCTCCACATCGCTTATGCAGCGTTCACAGCGCGTGGGTAATGCACAGGCACTAGGCTATATACCCTAGCCCCCATAATAGACCACACAGTACACGATAGGGTACGATGCTCTTTTCCAGCCCTCCATAGCAGAGGTTATAACAGTTTCTATACCACACAGCACACCAGTGCACGATAGCCTAAAAGGGTAGGAAGCTCTTTTTGCAACCCTTATTTAACATAGCAGAGATTGCACAGGAATATATGCTATTTAACCTAGCACAGCACCCATTTCCGCCCACACCCAGAGAGTACAACAGTTTCTATACTTAACCCACATAGCTCGTAAACGACGAAACATATTGAAATTCTGTTTACCCATTTGGTATGAGGGCATCGGATAGTATATGTAAAAAAAAAACTTGTGACCTCGAAGTCAAAGGTAAAATATTTAACCGTGTATGTCTCGTAAACAGCGAGACATATTGAGATTCTTTTTCCACATTTGGTATGAGGGCATGGAATAGTAAATGCTAACCTCGATGTCAGAGGTCAATTATTTAACCGTGTGTAACGGCGAAACATATTGAGATTCTGTTTTCACAGTGTTATGTATTTTGGTGTGCTATGTCATTTCTGAAGTCAATTTGGTAACTTCGCCCCGAGTGTCGTAGGATTATGAAACTTATAAATGTATTTTATTTTAGTCACGGGTATGTTAAATATGAAAACAGCATTTTTCTACCTGTTGCCGTTTACGAGATATGATGATTCGAATTTTACTCTTTTGGCGAAAAAACTAAGAAAATCTCAATTTATGTTATTTTTTCACGGTAATACCGAATCTGAAAACAACTTGTTTCTACCTATTATTGCTTCCGAGATATGGCGGTTCAATTTTTACATTTTAGATCCAGAATTGAGAAACCCACAGATTATATGTTATATCGGTCGGTGATGGAGAATGTGAAATTTACTTCTCTCTACCACCTACCCTTTCTATGATATAGCGGTTCGAATTTGGCTGAATTTTGACACTTTAGCCGCAAAGATGAGAAACTCGAAGATTTTATGTTATTTTGGTCGGTAATACCGAATTAGAGAACTTCTTTCTAACTATTGTTGATTCCAAGATATGGCGGTTCGAACTTTTATTTTTTAGACGCAGAATTGAGAAACTCTCGGCTTATATGTTATTCCTGTCGGTGATAAAGAACGTAGTATTTACTTCTCTCTATCTATTGTCGCTTCCAAGATAAGGTAGCTTGAATTTACCGAATTTTGAGATTATAAACGCAGAATTGATAATTTCGCCTATTATATGTTATTTGGGTCGGTGATGTCGTATGTGAAATTTTCTTCTCTCTAACACCTACCGTTTCCAAAATATAGCGGTAAAATTTTGCTTTTTCGGTCACAGAACTATGAAACACAAAATTATATGTTATTCGGCTCGGTGTCGCTTCCATGATATGGAAGTTTAAGAACCTTGTGGGGTCGGTGATGTTTGCTTATTTACCCAACATAGCAGAGATTCTACCCTAGTCTACACCCGTCTCTAGCCAAAATTACAAAACCTTCAATGCGTCTATTATTCCGTAGCTGTCACCAGGCTGCAGGAAAGCGAAGTAATTGTAAAAATTACTATATTCACATGATTTGCAGAACTCATGTAAGCAATTACACATAAGAAATAATATATTTTGTTCTTTAACGACAAGTACAAGTTCGGTACAGCCTCTCAGCACTATTTTATAGATTATACAGAAAATTACAGACCACAGTAGTGTTGAAATAGGTATTAAATAGTAAATTCCACGCTTTTCCCACAGATTGTACTTTAGTGAAAAGCACTTATAACTCTGTGGTTATGGATGTACTATATCTTTTCTTTTCACAAATTGTGGTTCCATAATTATTCATTTGCTGTGAGTATGCGTTCAATGTACAGCAGGCAGTCCTGCTCCCAATAACCTGCGAATATTGAATTCCGAGAATATTGCTTGCACTGACATTGGAATACCAAGATATGGCGTTCAAATTTTGCCTTTTTGGTCCCACAACTATGAAAGTCTCAAATTATGTTGTTCGGGTTGGTGATGTCGAATGTTAAATTTTGCTTCTCTTTTTCACAACATATGGGGGTTCAAATTGAGAAAATCACAGTGTTCAGTGTTGCTGAAATTTGTTTCACGTTCTCTCAACGTAGCAGCAATTCCACCTTAGTCTACACTCGTCTCGCGCCATATTGCACAAAACCTTGAATGCGTTTATTATCTCGTAGCTGTCACTAGGTTGCAGGAAAGCGAGGTAATTGTAATAATTACTATATTCACAAGACCCCGCTGGACCTAACAAATTTTTTCTTCTTTGACGACAAGTACACGTTCGGTAGAGTTTTTCAGCGTAATTTTATAGATTATACAGAAAATTACAACCCAACGTGGTGTTGGTGGAAGTATTAAATGTGAAACTCGCAAATTATATGTTATTAGGGTTAGTGATGCAGAACTTCTTTCGCTTCTAAGATATGTTGGTTTGAAAGAGAAATTCTAAAATGGAGTTCTTGTTGCTTACTTCACTTTTTCCCAACATAACATAAATTACACAGGGCTTTCACCTTAGTCTACACTCGTAACTATCACCGGAACTGCAGCATATAGTGACCAGCAAAATATTTGGACCCTGTAGTGTTTGTACAAAATATGGGTTACAGCCACCAAAACAGAATAATGTTACCTTTGGATGGCGTGTGAGATGTTTTGCAGATGCATGTCTGTGAATTGGTAAATATACAAATACTGTTTTAAGTAGATTTCGCCCTAATATAAGATATTTGTTTCTTTGAATTGCTAAATAAAACATACGAAACGTGTATAAGACGTCTTTCGACCCATGGTCTGAGGATAATTGGTGCCTTTGCCATTAAAGTACCACGTTGGAGGGACGTATTTAGCATGAAATTCAGGTAGAAATAGTCTTTCAACTGTAATGTATCATAGAAAGGATTAATTAAGGAATTTATAGGGTAAGAAAGTAACAAATGTGAATACATCGCCTCGTACACAAAAAGTTTTGGCGGAACATTGTTTAAGTAAAAACACCAAAAAGGCCTAATTAAGAGCTCGTATTTTTAACGTGTTATTGAAATTCGAAAATAGTCGAATAATGCCATATTGGAGAGAGCTTTCTCGGGAATGTACTTGGACAAGTGTATATTAAATTGAGGATTAAGTTAAATAATTAAATATGTCTGGATTTCACGCTTTGTGATTACATGGAAACAATATTTAAGTACTTGTAGCATGTATTATAAGTAGAAAAGGACGAATTCACATGCTCCCGACATTTTGGTCAAAAATTGATATATATTGTCGAAAATTGTAATTCTGCATAGAAGTTTCGGCAGAAAGACAAGCATTGTTTGTAATACTATGAATAAACGAAGGCTAGAAAGTAAAAGATAAACTGGCAAAATGTGGTCTACAGTAACGCTTGTTGTCTCAATTGAACTGTTTTTCACCCGCATAATTTCACTTATACGACATGTCTTTTTCCCTAAGGTGAAATATTCACGAATAAAACGCTTTCGTAGTATTTGTGCATGTATAGAAAGAGATTTAAAGGAAGGTATTTATACGTGAAACTGCTTGTCGGTTAATGACATTACCTGGTTTTTATAGACATAGTTACGCATATCAAAAACCAGCCTGCTCACTAGTATGAATAATACGAACTGATCGAGGAAATGAACTACAAGAGGCATATCTGAATTAGCCATGACGTGTCGGGGGTCTCCTCTCACAACACGATCACATTGGTTGACGAAGCCAGTAAATTGCAAAGGGAACTAAACTGCGACTTAGTCTGCTGCTAGTGAACGAGGGATTAATGGCTTTATGTGAGTGTACTTTTGCAAAGGTGGCCGTCGAGTGTGTTCTGGCATGCATACCTTGTTTTATTATAATTTGTGGTGAGTGTTTTTATAATATCCCCTTTGACTCTAACCAAATAAAGGATGTACGTATAAAAATACACTAGCAAATGCGATCCTATTTATTGTACTATTATCCTTGTATATTTGTTGTACTGTAGGATCACGCTAATAGCAAGTAGAGGACTCATTTTCATTCTCTATTTGACTTTTATTCTTTACAAAAACATTGGATAGAGGACGGACAACAACAAATACGATTTCGGTTTTAAATCTCGTATATTACCCATACTGTAGGGTCACACTAATAGCAAGTAGAGGGCACATTTTCATTTTTATTCTTTACCAAATGCAATGCATCGAGGACATACATAAGCAAATTCGATCTCGGTTTCGAATCCCGTATTAGAACTATATAAAACAACCATTTTGCAGTTCCGTCGGCTTCTACACGAGCTTTTAATAATGGTCTGTTTGATGAGTGCTTAAACAGAATCGCTACAAGTAGAGCCTACGTGGGGCTTTTTAAAAGCTCTTGTCGTTGTACGTGACATGCATGTGTAGAATAAATTAAAAAGAGATGCATTGACATTCTTTTAGTAGTGGTAGTGGTAGTGG
Source organism: Lepisma saccharinum (assembly GCA_022664845.1). Classification (NCBI taxonomy): domain Eukaryota; kingdom Metazoa; phylum Arthropoda; class Insecta; order Zygentoma; family Lepismatidae; genus Lepisma; species Lepisma saccharinum. The sequence goes on along the minus strand of JAGDQP010017935.1, from coordinate 178 downwards.
TAGTGGTAACGGCCTTCTCAAAGAGACTATAATGTATGTGATGTCTATTAACTAGCACTTTTCAACGTTTTTAAAAGCAAATAATATTATTAGAAACAGTTGTTTAAAACTGTTACATTTTTAGAAGCAATGTTTTTGGGAATTTTGTCTTCAAAGATACAATAGGTTTTCTTACCTT
>JAGDQP010017934.1:0-37530 GCA_022664845.1 Lepisma saccharinum | reverse complement strand
GAAATTTCAAGGTTTATATGGATTACTCTGTATTATCGTTACCAGCAGTATTTAATAGAAGTTTTGGTAACCCAAATGGGACGCCCCAACAGCCCCAACTGCTAGGTAAACCAACCTAATATGACCTAAATTCAAGAAGTAACTTGAAGCTTCTGATCTCATTAATTATTATTTTGTGAGGAGTGAACACCAAAACTAGTGTTCAAATAAAATCAGCAATCACTAAATTGTTTTATTCATGAACATTTTGGACACACATTACATTCTTAGGTTCTTCTAAGGAGAAACCCATCAGTTTTCAGATTACGTTTCCTAACTAAGAATGGTAGAAAGCTTCTCGAAATAACTTTAAAATTAACAGTAAAATATAAAAGTATCATAGTTGAATTAGATATCAAACTTAAAAAATGATAAAAGTGAAGATTATCTATATTAATCTACAATTACAAAATATGATCAACGACCAGGATTCGAACCCATGACAAAATTAAAATTCATTATGAGTCGAGCACGATAACCACTGATCCATCCTATTAACCCAATAACAATATGTGTTTTTACTAGATTTCAATGTAAGACTATGGATTAATACGACATTCAGTGTTTAATTTATTGATATTACTTTTAAATTTTCTCTTTGATTTGTAATTCCTTATTTGTTTGTGCAAATAATTACAATATGCGTATATCACAATTGTTCTGTAATGGGCTTTAATGTCGGATTATGTTCATATTTTTCAAGGTCAGGGAACTTCCCTTAACTGCGGGAAATTTCCCTCTGCGAGGGAAATAGCTGGGAATTTGGGAAATAATCTCTAAAGACATGCGACAATCTTTATGTCCATAGCTGTACTCCTTGTATAGTTAATATGCTGTGTTGTATGCAACCATTGATGTGTAGCAATGCATCCTGTCTCTTGTACCATTTGATTACGTAAATCACGACTCGCTCGGTCTTGAGTTCTCCTCCGCAAGGCTGTTTCAGTGTCAAACTGAGTTTCTCTCTTCCTATTAGAAGAAATACGAGTAACTCGTAATACTAGTAGGCTGTGTTAGGTCGTTTACAGAGTGTGGTGGTAATCTGGATGTGTTTTGTGCTAGATTGGCAGTGTATGTGTTCGTTTTCACGATGATCTCCCGTTTGCTTCAAACACCCGAGTTGTGGGAGGCATCTCATCTAGTCGGAGCCAACGTTGTCTGGAGTGGTGTCGGTGACAAGGTAATGGCAAATAAATTAGCAATTCGTTTAAAATGAAGCTTCTAGCAAGGTACAGAACATATCGTTACAGTATTAACAGTAAAAGCACGGTCTAGTTCCATATTCTTAACAACTGACAAGGTTAAGTTACTAAAACAAGTCTGCCGTTGCATGAAAAGCAGTTCAATAAGTCGGTGACAACTCTGTCTCTACGTATCTTCTTTCCGGTACTGAAAGGGAAGCGCATATAGTGCACAAATGCCATAAGACCAGGTTGTAGGTAAATTAATTCGTTTCCTATATCCGTTTAATAATTAATAGAACGAACAAAAGCATTTTACCAATGGTTTATCTGTCAAACATCCGTCGGGTAAAGTGAAAGCAATACTGATTTCTCATTGAATCTCCTATAAACAAGGTCTAGAGTGAAATTACGGACGCAAAACATGGTAGCAAGTTTTCCTATAGACTGCAATTTGTCAGTTTTCTCCTTATATATTGCCTTCATATACTTCCAAGGAGTCTTTTCGCGGTAAAATCCATGGATTCAGCTACAAGTTGGATGTAAAATCGGTCTTTTTCACGATACATGCCTCTGGGAATTACAATTCAAAGGCTAGTGAATACTTTAAATACTTAGGTACTCCAAGTAATTGGAAGACTACATTTGCTACTTTTTCTCGTCATATAATGTGTAAATGTGGTTCCAAGGAGCCCTCTTCCCCAGTAAAATCGATGAATTCAATGTAATTTTGATGTCAAATCGTTTCTTTACACATTACATATTCACGAAATTACAATTCAAAGACTAGTATTTACTTTAAATACATGTTTCAAGTACTTGGAAGGTTACATTTGTCACTTTTTTTCTTCTCATATAATGTGTAAATGTGGTTCCAAGGAGCTCTCTTCACCAGTAAAATCGATGAATTCAACCCCTTGCTAGTGCAGTTTTGATGTCAAATCATTTCTTTACACATTACATATTCACGAAATTACAATTCAAAGACTAGTATTTACTTTAAATACACCTTTCAAGTACTTGGAAGACTAGATTTGTCACTTTTTCTCCTCATATAATGTGTAAATGTGGTTCCAAGGGGTCCCTTCCCAATAAAATATATACATCCAATCCCTTACTGACCCAACTTTGATGTCAAATCAGCGCTTTCCTTGTTAACTATCCAAGAAACAACTTTCTGCATCAAATAGATATTCAAGGTAGTTCAAATATCCCTTTTCATCTTATATATTCTCTTGGTTGCTTCTAAGGAGTCCCTTAATGATATCAAACAGCAAAATACTTCCCTTACTAGCCCGAAATTGATCTAACAAGCTTGTTTTTTGCGTTCTATATGTATCCAAAGTACTTAACATGTGTTTGTTAGAGCAGATTCGTCGCTTTTTATCCTATATATTGACTACATGTGTTTGGAAACAGTCTATTTCCGGTAATAAACAATGATATACGTTTCATACAAGTACATTTTTGATCTAAGAACCTTGGTTTTGCGTTACAATACATATCCGAAGTACTTAAAATGTGATTGTACAAGTGAATTTGTCACTTTTCGACGTATATATTGCCTCTTTCGTGCTAAATATAAGAAATTCTTCCCTTCGTAGTGCAAGTTCGTTATCAAATCTCCTTTTTGCGTTAACTATCCACAAAATTACCATTATTAGAGTAGTTTCTGCTTAACATTTATATCTAAAGTATATAACATGTGATTCTGCAAGTGTATTTGTCACTTTTCGACGTATGTTTTCTCTTTACTGCTAAATATAAGGAATTCTTGCCTGCATAGTGCAAGTTTGTTACCAAATCGGTATTTCTCGCGCTATATATTCAGATAAATACCGATATTAGGCTATTTTCTGCTTAAAATGGGTGAGAAAACATGTGGGACACTTCGTGTACACAATAATTACCCATCTGGGACAGCAAGTTATACATGTTTTGTCCTCTCACGAAATAAAATCGCGTTCGTCTACGGAAACGGTATCGCTTATGCACTCACATATATTTATTTTCATACGTTTATATTTATTTATATAGATATCAATAGATAGATATCTTTGTGTAAATATCAATATATATATATATATATATATATATATATATATATATATAAACACAGCCATATTCAATCGACTAGTGGATGAGGCCTCTCCCCGAAGGGAGGAGTTGGTCTACTACTCCCACGCTGACCAGACGGGTTGGGAGAGGAGAGCCGAAGCTCTCACTGTGATCGCCACTGTATTTTATTCACAGCAGATCCCCAGTTGTCCTCACGATGCTGGGTCAACACCGAAATTTTTGAGCCCCCACCGGGAATCGAACCCGGGACCGCTCGCACTGAAGTCGAGCGCGCTACCGACTAGGCTACGCAGGAGTTCATATATCATCATCATCATCATCATATTCAGCCGTTTTCTATCCACTGCTGGATGAAGGTCTCCCCCTTTTCTTTCCACATATCTCGGTCTGCTGATATCCTCATCCATGTAGCTCCTAAAAAACGCTTGATTTCATCTACCCATCTTACGTTTGGACGTCGTCTCGGTCGTTTCTTTTCTCTAGGAATCCACTGTAGTACATTTGTCGTCCACCTTCCATCTGTTCGTATATATATATATATATATATATATATATATATATATGTGTGTGTGTGTCGGTAGGTATAGTAGATACGTATTTATCTAACAAACAACAATCTTGTCATACCTTGTATTTAGCAATTCGTTTTCGCTGTCTCGCGTACGGACTTGCAGTCGTCGGTGTCTGCCTCAGCTTTCGAAGCATAGGTTTCTTCGAATATCCATGTAATAAAGACAAATGAATTCATCTTACTTTTCTTCGTGACGTTCCATCCAGAACTGACGAAATGTTCGTTAAGATGAGAGAACGGAAGAAAGTGGAAAATCGGATGGGGGATAACTCTAACAGATGCAACGCGTCAGAGGTTACCTTCTTATTAGACAGAGGATGTAAGGGCAAAGGTGAGCTTCTTAATTTGCGACCTCCACATGTGTATCGGGTGTAGATGTGGGGCTCATTACCCATTCAGCTGACAAAAATCCATTCCACTTGAAGCAGTGAAGGTAAGGAGTAATAGATATAATATTTTTTATTATTTTCTTTTATGTTAACATTTTTTTAAACTTCAGAAGGGATAGTGGGACAATATGGAAAATTCTCCATACTTAGTTGTTTTTGTGCAAAGACGAAGCGACTCCTCATCTTCCTTCGAAGCGACTTATACACAGAATCAACGTGCAGCACCTGGGAGATATGCAAATTCTAGTCCCACTGCTAACCATTGTGAGCAAGGTTTTCCAGGGGTTTCCAACGCCATGGTCGATAACTTCCTGAACTTCCATCGAACCCAATCTAGTCTGATATGATTAGAGGTTATGAATGAATATAAATCCAAATGAACCATTAAGTATAGGGAGTTCATGAAGTAAGACACTTACCTTAAGATTGATATTGCAATCATCATAAACAAATATTAGCACAGAAGAAGTTCTTCGATTAAATCATGAATGAGAAGAAAAACAATGAAAAGATAAAGTTGTATCAGCTAGAATACTGTATGGACAAAAAGTTGATACTATGTTGAACATTGATTGCCTGACACAGTTTTACCAATGGCTACTTCATAAATCATAATTATTACTATAGTTTGAGGTATTGCTACCACTAGATCGATAAAATGTCGATTTAATGTGCTACTACCGCCCACCTGCTACCAGTTGACTACATACTCCTAAAAGCAGCGGGTTCTAAATTCAAGCAGTATACTCCGGGAACTCTGTATAAAATCCTGAGGGCTGTAGAAGACTTGTGTTGCTTAATTTATAATTTCTACTTGCAAAGTCCTTCTTCACCTTTCAAGGCAAGAGGATATAGGGGAGTTTGACGTAGTATCCCCTGAAAAATTTCCCGCTTGCCCCCATATCCCACCTAAAATTCCGAGTATTGTCGTAGTATTACTACTATGCCAAATGTCCAACAACACGAACAACGAGTAGTGACTATGTTATAGGCAATACGTGTGTGATATTACTCCGTAAAGTGTAGTGTTTAAGGTGGGAGAGCAAGGAATCCAGTGCCGGTGAATAGGACATTTTATTTCAAACACCGGGATGAACATTTGCAACAAGTGGGAATTTTCCCCGATTTTTTCTACGGCAGTTATTAGGAACCAAAATTTTACATGCTATGTAGCCTGGTATCTCTATGTACATAGTCAACGAAGCTACATGACTCACGGTCTTGATCGACAGCATCCGGCGACCTTGAGTGAAGGTCAAGGAACAAAGTGAAAACTTTCCTCAGTCCGAAACCGAAGAACAATTCTGTTTTCTGTGTGGAACTAATAAGACATTTATGCAGTAATAAGACATTTATATCTCCGGAATTTGAATTTTATTTATGGCCTTTAGGTATCTATGGCTAAGGGAGAAAAAAGTTGTCGGGAAGGTGTCGGCCAGTGCCTATGTTGAAGGTGCCAATCCTCATTTCCTTGGTGTGACTCAGAAAAACCCTTGGAATATAACCGTGAGTTACAACACGACTATACAGAAGTTCTATACTTAGTTACGGTTTACTCAAGTTAATGCCAGAGTGCAATGTAGATGGCGCACACATATCCAGGAAATAAGACTGTAATAGTGATTGGAATATGAAGTGAAAAATGTATTACTATTGTTTTATTTAATTTTTAAGCATATTTATGGACTGAATGAAGTAAGCAACAAGAGTTCTGAATTAATTTGTACTTATCTTTAAAGTGTATGTACTCTTACTTGTAAAAAGTTAATGATCATAATGTACCGGACGGGAAGGTACCCTATCCAGAACATTACCTGCTGTGAGAAATATACATTTCTCGTATATCTTAGGACAGCGTTTGATTTACAGTCCCGCCTTTACTATTTTAAGAGTTAAGATTCCTGAGGTAGTGAATGTCCCTTTTGGAGGCTTCCTATCTTGTGAATTTTCTCAGAAGTGAATAGATTGACTGCTGATTCGAGCCCTGCGTTGTGGATACCTTCAGCGGTGATATCTTCCCCGTCGAGGATTCCCACTGAAGTGGCTATTTCGGTGCAGGATTAATCACGGAACTTCCATTCTGTATCCTTTTCTTCGTACGGATACAGCATCACGTTACCAAGTGGTTATAGAGTGCAAACCGTTACATAAGATTATGAGACTCTGTGTTGCCAACTAAGGAGAAAAGGAACTGTGTTTCCTAAGATCGGAAGTGGTAGTGCTATCACGAGTGTGAACTATTGGTGGACAGTGCTTTACTGGTGAAAAGTGTGGAGAACTTAAAGCTATGCCTAGGAACGTGAAAAGAATAGAACATCTCTGTTTAAGGAAGATGCGAACAGTGGTATACCAGAAGACCGATACTCGTCCAGCGAGAAGCCTTCCAGGGACGATAACGGCATCCAGTGCACGGGATGTAATCATTCGTTTCATCAAGTTTGTAGTATAATTAGCCTGGAAACATGGGAACAACAAAGAGAACTAAAGGATTCTGTAGCTGATCACCTTTTATGGCAGTGTTCGTCATGTTGTAGCAAGGAGTCCAAACCAATTTCACCTGGTCCCGAGTTAGCACCTATGTCAATGGAAACTATGATGGTCCTGCTATTGAAGAAAATGGAAGTATCACAAGCACAACAGGAGTCATCCCAAAAGGAACTTAAGGCACAGTTGGAGCCATCTCCAAAGGACATCCAAGTTAATCTGGAGTCATCCCAAAAGGAACTCAAGGCACAGTGGGAGTCATCTCAAAAGGACATCCAAGTTAACCTGGAGTCATCCCAAAAGGACATTCAAGTTAACCTGGAGTCATCCCAAAAGGACATCCAAGTTAACCTGGAGTCATGCCAAAAGGAACTCAAGGCACAGCTGAAGTCATCTCAAAAGGACATCCAAGTTCATCTGGAGTCATCTGAAAAGGAAATCCAAGTTCAGTTGCAATCATCGCAAAAGGAAATACAAGTTCGTTTGGATGCCTCTCAGGCCGGCATGCAGAGGATGACTATTCAAGTGGAATCCTTGAAAGAGCAGATGCAAGTTAAAAAACGTTCAAAGGAAAAGTTAGTGAACGCCCCGAGTGTATAGAAAATTCGCATTCTTTAAAGAAACACGTTGATTCTTCAATCAAACAAATAGTACAAGTCAACGAGAAACTTCTAGCCCAATCCAACGAACTGAAAAAACAATGTTTGCAATGGAGGCAAGAACAGGAACAACTCGTGCTTCGAGTTGATGGTATGAAACAAGAAACCCAAACCATTGATACTAAGGTACGGGATATTGAAAAGAAATTGAATACTGATATTCTGGAAGCCAGAAGCGATGTAATGGGCAAAGCTACAGCTTTGGTGGAATTAGACACCTGAACTGGGACAAAAGTACGATCAGAAAATGTCATATATTTCTGAGATCCTCCATTACCACACAGAGTCGACAGCTAAGGAATTAATGCAACACTCTAAGCAAATCTTTGAGATTAAACGAAAACTAAAGTCACAAAACAGTGAATAGTTCGCTATCAATGACGAGTGGCGGTGAGATTGTTGGTACGCACTCAGACTTTGAGGGGAACCCCAACATTTCCAACCAGTCATTTCAAGACAAAAGTTTTAAGCAAGCTTTAGGACATAAAGACAAGACTCAGGTTCAAGTAAAAAGGAAACTGTTGTACGAGAATTCTAGAGCCAATAAATGTAGAGACAAGAGCTTTGAAAAAATGAGGCTCTCTATCTGCGTACGAAAAATAGGAGTGGAAAGAGTTACTTAAACTCGTCTTCTGAAAAGGAGAGCGGATATTTGGAAAATGGATTAGGTGTCAAAAGGCATTCTAGTGGTAGTGACGATAGTGGGAGAACTACTGAAGAAGACGATGATGATAAGAGGATGAATGGCAAAAAATGGAACAAGCGGCACAGGAGATAGCGCAAAGCACACGGAAGGGCAACTGCTGAAATACCATCACCATTCCATTTGTCTGAATTAAGGGCATTCACCAAGTACTCAGCAGAAGGTGAAGATATCTGCTAGATCGTTCCTGCAACAATTTGAACGTGAAGCTACGTTGGTCGGTATAAAACCCCACCAATACTTATCGATATCGCCCATCGTATTAACCAAGTCGGCCCTCACATGGTTCAACTCTAGCAATAGTCGTTTTCATAACTACTTGCAGTTTAAAGAAGCCTTTTTAGAATATTATCTGTCTGCCGACATGGTGTATGCTAAGCTAAACAGATTAAGGACTCTACCTTTCAACCCCAAACTGGATAACAGTGTAGAACAATTCGTAACAACTCGCTTCGGTCTTATTAAGGATTTGGATCCAGGAGCTGGTGAAGCGTCCATCTGCAACAGCCTGATACCACTAATACCAATTTCATATCAACGCCAACTTGTTTCTCTGAAGAACTTGAACCTACCCGATATGCTGGGACCAGTTCGGCGTTTTGAACTCATCCATGATACTTCTGAAGCCCGTAAGCAAACGATGAAAGAAGTATTTCAGGGAAAGGGTCAGAGTGACACCTTATCCAATCGCAACAAGAACGTCAACGAGGTAATGGCTCGGTCAAGTTCATCAGATGAATCTAAAGCGACAGAACATACTTGCTCCTACGAGAATAGGAAAAGAAGCAACGACAAGAGAAGTTACTATAAACGACGTAATTACCACTGTAGAAAGGGACAGAAATATAATGAGGACGTGTGAAATGAAGGAAGTGAAAAGTCAATTGAGAGACAAACGATGAAACAAGGATCACCAGACCAAGGGAAAGGATCTGCTGACACTAAATCCACAAACCCACAAAACTAAGTTGTCGTCCCACCTCGAGGGTCGCTGATGTGAGTGGCAAGAGAAAGACCCATCAATCTAGTATAAATCCAAATAATGACGTGGAACTTGATGATACAATAAAAAATAAGGTTGATTTTTCGAAGTAAGGGATGGAGTACCTAGCGTAGTCAATTTTTGCCGGATCAACATGAATGAATGGGATTACGATACCGATATGGAGTCAGAAGTCTCAAGAGAAGAGAAGCAGATGTTGCGACGACCAGCCGAGCTGAGGTGTCGGTATTAGAGGTAGTTTGCGTGGCACTCTTCGATAGTGGCACCGACGTCCCTCTGTGTTCTTGGGACTTTTGAAAACAAAAGTCACGTCTCTCGTATCCCATCCCAGGTTGACACCAGTATCCAACGTTATTTTGGTCGACTATACTGGAACCCGCAAGAAGAATGTACTGGGAGAAACTATATTACCTATCAATATTGTCAACAAATTAGTATATCACAAGGTTTTCGTCGTGAAGGGATTGAACAATAAGATATTGCTTGGCAGATTTCATGACCAGCTATGGAGTTCATCTCGGTTTTGGCAGGGCAAAAATATCGTTGGATATATCAGGAAATCGTTTTACTCTTCCAATGTGTGTACCTTCTAATAGTAAGGAAGATATGGTCTGTCACGTGTCAACAGAAGTAAATCTTGGTGCAGGCAATGACAAAGAGCTACACAAGTTCTTCATAGAAAAATGCGAATGCCATCGCGAAGAGTCTACACAATTTTGTCCTATCGTCCGTCACACCAACTGCAACTGTCGCGGTGAGCTGATGAGGTAAGAAGTTATTCCATGGGTTCGGGATCTTGGGCACAATGTTGACTTATCGTACAAGAATTCAAACTATGCAAGACCTGAACCAAGTACACGATGCAAGGATCGCAGTAGTTGAAGGAAATATTCTCGCGAATGAGTTACATCGCGCAAAGGTGGAAAACGCACGCTGTTCCGGATGTCTTGAAAAACCATCGTTGTGAAGCAACAACAATAATGAAGGAGCTGCTCTCGCTGTGACTAGTGAAGAAGTGATACAGCAGAAAATGAACCAAGTTACTGGTGACGAAGAAGCTAAGAAAGGATTAAAAGACGTTCTTATGAAACATCAAATAACAGCTTCTCTTGTATATAGTTATCTTTTTCATTCATTTTCTTATTACATGGTAATATATTCCTCATGTATTTCTGCAGAATATATATTTATGTGGTTATTATCGAAGTTATTGTTTATCCAAGGGTACGAGTCAATTGTTCGAGCGCCATATGTAACCGTGAGCTACAACACGACTATACAGAAGTTCTATATTCATTTACGGTGGACTGAAGTTAGTGCCAGAGTGCAATGTAGATGGCGCACACATATCCAGGAAATAAGACTGTAATAGTGATTGCAATATGAAGTGAAAAAATGTATTGCTATTGTTTTATTTAATTTTTAAGCATATTTATAGACTGAGGGAAGTAAGCAACAAGAGTTTTAAATTATTTGTACTTATCTTTAAAGTGTATGTACTCTTACTTGTAAAAAGTTAATGATCATAATGTACCGGACGGGAAGGTACCCTATCCAGAACATTACCTGCTGTGAGAAATATACATTTCTCGTATATCTTAGGACAGCGTTTGATTTATAGTCCCGCCGTTACTGTTTTAAGAGTTAAGATTCCTGAGGTAGTGAATGTCCCTTTTGGAGGCTTCCTATCCTGTGAATTTTCTCAGAATTGAATAGATCGATTGGTGATTCGAGCCCTGCGTTGTGGATACCTTCAGCGGTGATATCTTCCCCGTCGAGGATTCCCACTGAAGTGGCCTTTCCGGTGCAGGATCAATCATTAGCTTTCCATTCCACGGAACTTCCATTCTGTATCCTTTTCTTCGTACGGATGCAGCATCGCGTTACCAAGTGGTTATCGAGTGCAAACCGTTACAGGAAAAACGTTAGTCAGAATGGTCTGCCGCTCTGATGAAACCCACAGCCTCCCGAATGTTACACCAACGCTCTTCCACTGAGCGGTTCGGTTCATATCTCCGGGGCTACTAGGGATGGACGCTTGAGGTTTTGAGAGGTCATTGAGCTTGCCTTGATCCCCAGTCCCCAAAAATGTTTTTGCATAGAGCTTTAGGGGAACAGGTTGGTCAAAGTCCCCACCGGGGTCAGTGATCCCAACTCCGCTATCTCCGAATTTTTTCGTAGTTTTTGTCGTGAATCTTTGAGGGAGATTCCGCCTCCCGAGAGGTCTGAGACCCCGCCCCACCCCGCCCACCTACCTTTAGTCCCCCAAAATCTCCTCGACTCAGAATGTTGTCGGGGTATTTTGGAAGGGATATTCCCAAGGGGCACGTTCTCCGATATATTCTCTGAGGTGCCTACAGGTGTGAGCAGCATGGCAGATGAATATAGAAAATATATGGCTTCATCGAAGGAAAAAGAATATGACACCAAATAATCCATATCTACTAAATTGGAAGGAAAATCTTCGTAAGAAGAAAATAACATGGAAAAATCTGTCAGCAAAAGAAGAACGAGAACTGATTGATAAAGCTATAGGGAAAATAGACATAGAATGCTTAGCAGCTAATAAACAGGGGTCATCTGGAACAGCTTCACCAGCAGCATCAAGGGACGTGAGAAGAAGAAAACAATCCCTGGAGAGAACGCAACAATAAGGTGGAGAGAGTACCCCAGAAATAAAAATAGAAGACTCAGAAAATACAAGAAAAAAGCGCGAGTTTGAATCACCCGATGAAACAAACAAGAGACAAGCAACAAGAGGAAATCTCGGAGTTGAAATTCGTAATACTTTCCTGGAGGCAAGAATTGTTGAATTAGAGAAAGAGAACACCAAACACGTGAGGGAAAATGAAAGTTTACGCGAGCAGGACCTTAATCTCACCAGATGCCAAACAAAGGCGGCAAAGCTGATATAAGAAGTAACGACGCTTGAACAAAGAACAAAGACGTTAAGGCATCAATAAAGGAGGTTGTTCAAATTAGAGTACTCGAGAGTAGTAACCACCACCTGAACGAGAGGAAGACAGAAATAGAAGAAAAAATCTAAGAAAAAGAAGAAGAACGGAAGAAAGTATACATCGAAAATGGTACTCTACAAAAGCAAGATCAAACACCAGAGAAAGCACAAATGTCTTCCTTTGCAGAGATGCTAAAGGGGAAGATTAACAAAATAAAAAAACTAAAATAATAGAGGAAATCAGAAGAGCGATCAAGCCAACCATCATAATCAGATCTAACTCAGGCGAAACAACAAAATATCTTAGGCTAAGATTAACTGGAACCAGAGATAGAAAGGACAAACTAATTTTTCAAATTTTAATCATCCTTGAAATGGCATCGAAGAAATACCAAGATAAACTAAGCAGCCACTCGGAGGTTAAAAAGAACTTCTATATTGACGACAAGAGAAACAATAAAATCCATTGTAATAATGGTATGCCTACTGAAATGAATGATGGAGGAGTTATTGAAAAACTAGTATAGAGAAACATTAATAACATTACTGAGGAACAAAGAAGAATGATAAAGCCAAGGTTCAAGATAGGCCCAAGAGGAAGAGATAGACATCACCTGGTCATCGAGATTCCTCGGACCAATAGAAAAATATTATGGAAGCAACCAAAAATATATGTATATTTCGAATTCACCAATATTTAAAATTACTTAGTGGTCTGAACGTTCCATATTTGTCAGGATTTGGGGAGCATCACTAAATTTTGCAACGAAGTGGACACTGCGGTGAAACAGGACACAAAAAAACGAGTGACGCAAAAATTTCTGCGTTCCGTGCCACCTATTCAATAAGCTATGCAATACCAAAAATCAACAAGAATGTGCCCAATATCGTCTCCAGTTGCAAGGAGAGATAGAAATGCACGATTAAAGACCACGAGGAACAACAAGAAAATCAAAGCTCAAACGAAAGGAAGAGAAGGAATTCCTCTTGCAGGTAAAAAAGGAGGCAAGAACGACTCGTTGAATATAATAACAAAAACAAGATCGAGAAATTTTACAACTAGATAGATAATTCAAAACGTCAAGCATGGGGGAATATCTGAAGGTTTCTGCGGGTAACTTCTGATTGATAAATAGGGACAACTACTAGTACATTTTATTAACCCGGACTTGACAACCTTTCCGAGTGGCTTTGCCCAGGTGGTTGCCTTGTCGCAAGATAGGTTCTACCTTGAAGAGGTGCAGTGTATGGAGATAGAAGTAGAGGAGGGAAAACATCTGACGCTATACCATAGCAGGAACAGATACGACTGCAACATCATCCACGGGAAGTCTTCGAGGGAGGACTACGGGGACGACCTTAAACTTTTACTTGACTTCTCTACGTATAAAATATAGGAAAGCAATTACGATACCAGCAATAGGTATGGGGCTGTGGCGATGGACCCCTTCAGAAGTTCTGCAGAGATTAAACAAGTGGCAAAGAAAAACAACAAATATTAGGTTAAAATGATTATTAATAAAGATACACTCTACAGAACCATAAAAAACAGAACAGCATAAATTCAACATTTCACCAAACTCAGGTGAAAACGAAGAAGCAATTCAGGAAATTCAACAACCAAAAAACGAAGAAACACCAGATGTAATAATAGAAAATGAAAGTGAGGGAAAAGGTACTGGAGAGTGCATTTCAAGGCTTTACCGGAAAAGGAGGAACCGTAAAAAGGAAAAAGAAGAACCTATTTCAAAAGGCGATGGAAATAACAGGAGAACAAAGAATGAAAGAGATGGAAGATGCAGGTGGGACGGGAAGTCAGGCAGAAAATAAAGGAAAACCTAATTTTACGCTAACAACATTTTATCAAAATTTGCATTCAGGTTACACTTATCTAGATTAGAGGAACATGCAATGCTGACGGAGGACTTGAGGATTGTAACCAGATCGATGCATCTCAATGGAAAGACAATCACCTTCCCAATTATCGAAGAAGTTGACAAAATAACATTGAGAACAAATGGAATAACATCTGATCCTAAGGACTTGCTTTAACAAATCGATCAAATCTTCGATAGAAATGAGGAAACATTCCAGTTGAACAGCGTCTACCGGCAGTTCGTGATGTCATGCTGCCGGATCGCATTCAATTCAGCGGAGAAGTTCTCAGCGTGCTATGTTCATGCTAGACAAATTTGAGTATGCTGCGAGTAGTGCAGCTCAACGCGGATCGTTCAAAGCACGTGTCCAACGAGTCGCGAAGGCTTTGTGAGCGCCAAGGTGTGAACATAGTCTGCCTCCAAGAACCCTATATATTTAAAGGAAAACTTGTGGGTATGCCGACCGATGCGCGGATAGTGCTGCCGAGGGTTGAAGGTCCCAAGGTCGCGCTAATCATTTTTAACAAGCAACTAGAAATTTTAATGTGCATGGAGAGTAGTGATAGATGGATAAAGTGCGCAGAAATTAAATTTAACTAACTAAAATTTATCTTAATTAATATATACTATCAGTACTACATCCCCAGAGAAAATTTTGTACACAAATTAGACAAAATAGTATCTAAATTTAACAATAAAAATATATTAATAGTTGGGGATTTAAACGCCAAGTCTCCGCTATGGCACAGCACTGATACGAATGAAGGCGGCGAGTTATTTGAAGATCTTATATGCCAACTCAATCTACAAGTCATGAATATAGATTATATGCTGCCGACGTTCAGAGATTGGGCCGGCACGGGGACAAATATAGATGTTACACTAACGAAGGGGGAATATCAACGGAAATAACGGAATGAACGGCGATGGAAGACACGACCATAAGCGCGCACAACGCCATCAGCTTTAATATAGAACCTCAAATATTAAATAATGAAGAGACCGAAGGTAAAACAATATAAATAAAATAATATAATAATAAGTAATAATATCAAAATAATAAACTGGGAAGAAATTAAATCAAAATTAGTACTTCCGCAAATTGAGGATAATTGTAATCTAAACATACTAACAAATATATATTGAAATGGCCACAGTTCTAGCAATTAGTAAATCAGTACCTAAAATTAAAAATAATTATCATAAACGAACACTATTTCGGACAAAACCCTCAGAAAAATTAAAAAGAATAAGGCAGCACCGAAAAAGTTACAGAGCAGCTGGAGATTATAATTTAAGACAAGCAAGAGTGGAGAAATATAGATTAATAAAGCAAAACCCTGAAAAGGAATGAAATGAACAAAAAAGGAAAATATGGAAGAGCTTTGTGGAGAGAAATCTTAGCATAGCCCCTGGGACATACCATATAAATTGGATATGAATAAAATTAAAACGAAATATATTCAAAATACATTAAAGGAAGATAACAATGAGCATACAAAAGACTGGACAGAAACAAAGAACTTATTATTTACAAAACTATTTCAGGACGATAAAAAGAAAGAAGACAATGAAGTAAAGAAAATAACCAGATAAGAAGCAGGAAAACCTTCAATAAATAATAATGAAATAAATAACTATGAAGAACCAAGAGCAACTAACCTAGACATTGAAATTTCAATTAAAAGCCTGAAAAACGGAGAGGCATCAGACCCAGACGCCATAAAAATAAAATCTGTAAATCATCCAAAGAACTGCGGACATCATATCTTGCAAGGCCGTTCCAAGAATGCATAAAACAGAGTGTTCTTCCAGATCCATGTTACAGATCTAAGGTAGTAATATTGCTTAAAGGTGAGGATAAAGATAAATCAAACCTCAAGTCATATTGGCCAATATGCTTATTAAGCTTCGTCAAAATTAAAAAAAAATCATAGCCAATAAAATCAACGAGAACAGACTTAATTTAGACCAATGCAATTTATAATATGGATTCAGAACAGGTAAATCCACAGAAGATGGAATAAATAAAATGTGCAATAAAATTGAGTAACTTAAAACAGTAGAATGCCGGTATATCTTGGGAATTTTCTTTGATATAAGTGGACCTTTGATAATCTCTGTTGGCCAGCACTCATGAACGAATTAACCAAACTTAATATAAATAATAAATTATGGACATTAATTAAAACTACTTTTGTAACAGGCAATAAAAGCGAAAGATGGGGATGGCGTTGTGATTAAAACGCCGACAGGGATCTGTACTCGAACCGATCTTCTGGGACGTGGCCTTTCAGTCATACTTGGAGGGATTAAACGAAATGGAAGAAATAGAGTGTGTGGTGGGCTACGCAGACGACCTGACGGTAGTGATAAAGGGAAACAGTAGGAACGACTTACAAAATAAAGGAAACCAGATAACAACAAGGCTCACGTCGTGGTGCGAAAATAGACGTCAAATAGCCGGTGAGGAAATGAATTATGTACTATTTAAGGGTAAACTACACACGGACAGGGGTTCAATAATTAAAATCAATAACAAAACAATAAAAAGAGTAGAATACATCAAGTTGTGGGTAATGGTGGATGAAAAGTTGAACGTTAGACAGCACACGACTATAGCAATAAATTGAAGATTCCTATGAAATTAATAAAGACGTACCACGACACGATAATCATGTCCATAATTGGTTCCGGAGCTCTGTGTGGTGTCACGGGATGAGTGATGTCAAGCAGGAACAGATAGTAAAAAGAGCCCAAAGACAACTTCTACTGACAAGTAAACCTAGGGAACTATAGACAAGCCGATTTCCTTGAAACTCCGGGAAAGTATAGTGCAAGTGAAAATATTTGGAGCCCCGTTTTCCGTTTTGGCCCATAAAACGATTTACAATCTTCCCAACTGAAAATCCCGAAAAACGACGAAGCTCATAACTATATTAAAATTGTCATAACTTTGTCAATTTTCATCCGATTGGAACGAATTTTGTTTTAAATTGAAGGAGGAATCTCTATAAGACTGACAAGACATTAATTTTTCATTACAGTTTATAGTGAAACCCACTTCTCCATCGATTCAATTGTGGTGAAATAGTTTTTCCAAGCAATTCCCTAGTAAAAAGCTATCCCATGAAAGTTCTCTTTTGCCTCGACATATACTTGAGAACAATACTTAAGGAGTTCTTGTACTGTACGTATATATGTTATTCATGCGCTACTGTTTGGTTTTCTTCAGGCTCTTGTTTTCTTCCATTGTATTTCTTACAATATTTTCGTTATATCTTCGTACATCCTCTCTCATTTTCTTCCTTATGGTTTTATTTAGTTCTATGTATTCAATCCTCTTTATGTAATTTTCCTCTTTAATTTCCCTTCTTTTCTTCACCAAGAGTTTAGTTTCTTCTAGGGTTTTGCTCTCTTTTTTCTTTTTGATGCCTGCTATTTCCTTGGATGTTTCTCTTATTATCTCAGTAAGTATTTTATTTCTACTACTGATGTCTTCTTCATCTTCTAACTCTTCCAAGGCGCTGAATCTGTTGCTTAGTTCTATTTCGAATGTCTGTCTGTGTTTCCTTAGATTTTCCAGATCCAAAAGTGGCGGTTTTCCTCTGATAAGCTTCTTTCTCTCTAGTCTAGTATTTAGTTTCAGCTTACATCTCACCATTCTATGATCGCTCGAGACTTTGAAACTGTTCAGAACAGACACATCCTGCAGAATTTCCCTGTTATTAGATAGAACGTAGTCTATTTCGTTTTTGGTCTCATTTGGGGCTTTCCATGTCCACTTCCTCTGGGACGATTTCTTGAAAATGCATTGAAAACGAACAGTCTGTTGGCTTCTGAGAATTCACTAACTTCTCTCCCCTCTTGTTTCTTTTGCCAAATCCAAAGTTTCCCACTTTCGTGTCACTGCTCTGCTTGGTTCCTACTTTCGCATTGAAGTTTCTCATTACAATTATGTAATGCGATTTGCTACTATCCAAAATCTTCTGTATCTCCTCGTATAGATCTTCAACTTCCTCCTTCGGGTGTGAGGTTATTGGAGCAAACACTTGCATAATTTCCATGCTGTATATCTTGTTTACCTTTATTACTACTCGTTCGATTCTACCTGAAATTTCATCAATTTCTGTGATCCGTGAAAAAGAAATTAGGTCTTTATTAATTATAAAGCCAACGCCTGTCAGTTTTCCATTTTCTGTTCCTTTGAAGTAGAACGTGTGCCCTGACGGTAGCTCCAACTGCTCTTCATTTTTCCGCCACACTTATGATAGTCCTGTGATGTCGCGCTGAATCCTTGTTAGTTCATTCTGCAATTCTTCTAATTTGTCCTCTGCTGCAAGTGACTGACAGTTGAGATTCACCACGTATAGTCCGGTTGAGTTGCTGTGTCGGTGTCCTGGCAGTCTACAGCCCAAACCCGGGCATTTTGACCCTCTGATTTCCTGCAGGACTGACCGCTGCCGTTGAGAGTTGCATTCCGTCCTCTGGGCAATGACGACCTCCGAGGCTGTGACCTTACTTGTATCATCGTGTGTAAAGAAATGAGAGGTACAGACATTTGACTCATCACGCTGTCTGCTAATGCGGGTTGGTGAGCTGCCCATCCATGTTCGTTCGCCAACAGGCCCTACGACGTGGACTCCGGTCAGTTCCCTTAAGCCTTAGCAAGAGGAATTAAGGGGTCTCCTCCCAGCTATTGGCAGAAGCCTTTTGGGGCGACAGTTCTTGTTTTACCGTGGAAATATTTTACAAAATTCCCAGACTATTTTCTTATTTTAAAGCGCTGCTTTAATTTTATGCTAAAACCAGCAATGATATTTAGAGGAATTACTTCTTTTCTGAGAATCATATAAATTCAATGTACGAAGTTTGGTGCTTTAATTCAGTGTGTAAAGATAAAGTGGCTGACAAAATCCATTGATAGAAGTACAGCATGCGTCCGATGTCTGAAGACTCCCCGTTTAAAGAAGATTCTATGTGCTCTAAGAATGATTTTTAGTTTCTCCACTACAAAACGAACTTGACCTGTTGCTTACAAACCTGACAAGAATGCTTAGATCATCCTTTTCTAATTAAAGCTTAGTTTGAGATGATAATCCAGAATCAACGGGAAATCTATACAAAATAACATAAATATTTTGAACAAATTGGGTGCTGATTGTGGTTTGTAATGTTCAATGTTCCACATTTCGAGCACATTTATCATACGTTTAAATAAGTTAATTTGTTAGACATCGGAGGTATGATCAGATCTGTCACAATATTACAAGGTCATGGATTTCATATACCGAAAGATACGTTTTTCTTCTCAATGCTACATATAATATTGTAATGAGACGTGAGAAGTTTTTTCATAATTATAGGACATGAAAGTTCTTAATTAAAACTAGAGATTTTCAGAATTTCAACACAGATCAGAAATTAAGAATTTCACTTACCTGACCATGAATATTTGTACTGACGAACACAGCTGTGGAATCCGGCCAAGGTATCGTTGTGTACTGGCCCCACCACCTTTGCATCACGACAGACACGTAGAAGCCCAGCACGAAAGACAGAGGAATGAGATTGCTGTATGTTTCACAATACTGAGCAACATTTTCAAATACTCTGAAAAGAAATATAGTTATTTCGTTATAGTTTTACATTTACATTTTTAGAATATTAAATTACTTTGCTGTATTTTCAAATATATATTAAAATTGTACCTTTCTAGCATAAAAAATCTACAAATATGCTTCATTGTCAGAAGCCAGATGGAACGGGTTACTCTCCTTATTTGCTAACAACACCCAACTAAGATTAGGAAAGCCAAACCTTCTTCCTATAGGTTTGGGGGCTACGTTTCCTCGTCTGTCTGTTACAGTCGTGCCAATTCGTGTCTGTTTGTTACAATAGGCTCTATTCAAAAGAAATACTGACTGATCCATACCATAAAAGATTTAATGATACATGAAATCAGGGAGCGGAGGGGACAGTTAATATCGATCGTTCACTTCGTTTAAACCAAGGATAGCCAACCCTAGGTCTGCGCACCAAACATTGGCCCACTAAGACATTTTGAACGGCCCGCTAGAAGCTCAAGCATTAACATTTTATAACTAATAAATTTAAACTAATTATAATAGTAATAGCCAATTTAAGTTGCTTTTCTTCAAAGAATAGCCGTAGCTTTTACGCAACAGTTGTCTGTTAAAAAAGTCTGAAGTAATAGAATGAAACAATGTGATAGTTAGAACAGA
Source organism: Lepisma saccharinum (assembly GCA_022664845.1). Lineage (NCBI taxonomy): Eukaryota > Metazoa > Arthropoda > Insecta > Zygentoma > Lepismatidae > Lepisma > Lepisma saccharinum. The sequence goes on along the minus strand of JAGDQP010017934.1, from coordinate 17,344 downwards.
ACTGATTACGATAGACTCAGAAACTATGATCTAATCTTTGTACTGGCCCGCAACTGTTGTTTCTGTCACCCGGGGCAAGCACGCAATTCGGTCCCCCCCCCCCCTCCGCCGAGGTTTGGTTAGAAAAGTGTTACTCAGTTATACATTGCACTCTTAAATTACATTTAAATTAAAACTGTTATATCGATTTTTAAATACTGTAATGTAAATTATTTTATCCACAAAAAAATATATTACATTCGTTATGTGCTTGAAAGTTGTAAAAATAACTTTGTACAGCTTGCATTCTTCATTTAGCTTTGGTTTGAAGATGAACAAATTTGTTTGTTTGTTCGTAAAAGAGCATAATATGGCTGCAAATACAAGAGACTTATACAAACTCATTTATTACATCACATATTAGTGTAGATTTAAAAAAAAAAAAAGGGAAAACTAATATTAAATACAGTAAGCATAAAGACAACACTTAAATACTTATGGCGAATACTGGGTATTAGATATACGTAAAAAATTTGTATTATTTATAACAACATAATATACCGGTATCAAACAAGATAAATGCATACTTCCCTTTCATACATTCATTCATGCATACTGTCACATTTGCATTAATACATTTATCTATATAGAGACATATATGCGAGTGTAAAAGAAATATTATAATATATTACACCTAAAAGTAATCCTAAAATTTCAGTACTTGCGTGATTTCTTTTTTACTAAAACAACATATTAATATCATTCATAAACATATTAATTCTGTTCCAAATATACATTTTTTCAAAGACATTGCAGATATTCTTTTCGCTTTAACGAAAAATCTATATACGGATTTATTTGAACTACATAATTAAAACTGATTTTAGCCTGCGAGCATTTTTGGCCGCAAAAATTTTGATTATGTTATCATAATTAATAGTTGAAGCTCTTTTATGTTCAATAGCAATAATACTCAAGTTTGAAAGTCTTTTTTGCTCCATGGTGCTTCTTAAGTAATTTTTAATAAGTTTTAGTTTACTAAAACTTCATTCCTCTGAAGCAAATGTTACAGGGAGAGTTACAAATATCTTTAAGGCTGTTGTCATATTTGGATATCCCAGTCTGTGCTTGTAGATGAGATTCAAGAGTCTCGCTGGAGGTGCAGTTTTCATGTTGGCATCCAGTACTAAGGCGTGGTGCTTAAAACTTTCAATTTTCTCAAGAAATTCGTCTTCATTTATGTCGTTCTTGTAAGTTTCTGCTTTTTCGCTGCAGTATGTAAGTTGTTGACATTCATTTTGAGGATGTTACTGCTATTTAGAAAGCTAAAGTTTTCACTGATTTCTTCCAAATGTTGAAACCGGGTTTTTAATTCACCCAATATGCTGTCAACGATCTCAAATAAAGTAATTTTAAGTACATCTTTCCCTGATAAGCCGACACTTTTATCATCGCAGCTCTCGTCAAACATTTTTTTCTTTTTCCTTTTCTCTTCCAAATCAGCAGGCCCCCAAGCTTCTCAGCAATTAGTTTAGCTTCTGTAGTTGCTTTGGATGAAGCAGTATCCCTAGTCGCTTCCAAGAAGTTTAAAAAAGACCATGAATATGTTTGAGTGACTCGTCTACTGTTATGTCAGCACTTTGTAGAAACTTATTTACACGATATATTTATGAATTCGATACCAGAAGCAAGTAAGTACAACGAATTCAAACTTACTGTTTCCTTGTAAATTCTTAGCCTCGGTCTTTTTTTCTGAAGTAGAGAGACGGCTGAGTGCCAGTTCATCCAGGCCTCTTAAATCATGTCAAAGTGTTGATTTAAAACTTCAACAGCTTCCTCTTTCTATGATCATCTGGTGTTACTTTGAGATTTTAAGGAAAGTGGTACATGTTTTTTTTTTTTTTTTTTTTCAAAATCTCCCATCTAGATGTAGAGGCTTAGAAAAATACACACAGGCAATTTAGAATACCAAAGAATGTTTGAGCTTCAGGTGTCACCTCCTTGACTCTAATCTATTTCATAACCTTTCCTTTTAAGGATTTGCCAAAGTTGGAGCTTGTGGGTTGCGGTACAGAACAAAGAGCTGGCAGGAAAGGGGATTCTCTTTGTAGAATGTATTTCTACCAAGTGCATAATGTCTGCGCTCGGACAAAGGAATAATATATTTTTAATGTATGACACATTAGATTATATATATATATATATATATATATATATACATACTATAAAACTGTAAGAAAGTGACTGACTGACTGAGTACGGAAATTCTCATTTCTAACCTACTTCTAGAAGTGCTAGAGACTTGCGGTTTTTATTCGCTTCCTCATGGTCGACTTTGAACTATTGAGCCATTTTGGCGCCCTTCCAACCACGCACGCATTGTCGTGTAACACAATCACTTTGCTATATCTTCTGGCCCATTCCGGTCGTCTTTCGATCAATGCGTGATTTAAATTAATCATTTGTTGGCGATAGCGTTGTGCATTAACGGTTTCGCCGGGCTTCAAAAGTTCATAATACACAATACCGCTCTGGTCCCACCAGACACAAAGCATGGTTTTCTTGCCGAAGCGATTTGGCCTTGGTGTTGAATGACCGGCTTCGCCAGGTGAAAGCCACGATTTTTTCCGCTTCGGGTTTTCAAAATAAATCCATTTTTCGTCACCCGTCACAATTCGATACAAAAAGAATTTTCTTCGTGGCGTTGAAGCAGTATTTCACAAGTGACTTTGCGATTTTCCATTTGACGTTCATTCAAATCGTGTGGGACCCATTTACACAGTTTATTGATCTTCCCCATTGCTCGTAAACGTCTGCTGATTGTTTCTTGTGACACATTTAATGCTTTTGCCAATTGATGTTGAGTTTGATTTGGGTCATCCTCCAATAACACCTGCAATTGCTCGTTTTTGCACTTTTGTGGCCTACCAGAGCGCCCACTGCCTTTCACATTGAAATCACCACTTTTAAATTGTCGAAACCATGTCTCACATGTTCTAATCGATGGAGCGTGTTCACCATATGTTTCTACCAGCACACGATGACTTTCAACAGTCTTTTTTCTATTGATTAAATAAGAAAAGCAATGCGTGCCGCAAATGTTCTTTTTCAAGCACAAACTTCGACATGATCACTAGAGTGGAGTGAATGTTAATATTTTTTTTTAAAATCAATTACAGAAATCTAATAGTGATCAAAAGTTGTATTGGTATTAGGACAGTTTGTGTTCAAAATTTCAAAAATTTCCATTGATGTCTTCAGGTTCCGCAAAGGAACCCAAGTACAGGAACCCGAGTATGCAAATTAAGCAGAGGCCAATAGAGCGTTAAGCATTGTGTATAATAACCGCGGCGCAATAGCTCGTGCCTAGCGGCCGGATTTAGCACTTATGTCTTGGAGGTGATGTTTGGTTAGCAGATCGACCTCCTCCTCCCCCCCCCCCCCCCCCCCCCCCCCCGCCGTTAATGCTGGTTTTCTAGACCGGGTTACGCTATATCTTCATTGAGGTAGCTCTCCAAGAGTACATGTTTCAAGATGCTGAGTGAACGGTTGAACGCCGCACTACCAACACCATCTGGCGTTCCTCGATAATTAATCAACCATCCAAGTTCTGTTCACGGTGTTCAGACCCACCCCATAGCTGCTTACCTTCAGTGATCTTACCGGAACCTGTAGACCAGCTCGGCTAGGGAGTTGGCAAGTAAATGTTTATTCAGGATATATGAAACACAATTTATAATATGTAAATTTTATTAAGAGAAGAAAGATAGAATATTTTAAATACAAAACCAAAGGTATTTGAAGAAAATATTAGTCTATGGCGTAGTGTGACTTTGTGTTGAAGAAAGGCATTATACCTCGGGACTCTAAAGAACATTTAAAAAAGCCATCTCTGTTGTCTGCACCACAAACTTTTGCTACAGCTTCAGCCACCATTTTTACACATCTCTCAACAGCTTGTGAGTGGCACGGGATTTTAAAACACTCAGTGTCCTTTGACCTATCTCGAGCATATTCAGAAAGCTCTTCTTCGTTGTATTTCGCAAGTAATGGGGGGTCAATCACTTTTTCCTTATCCCAGTGAATGAGGTTGATATAGTCATCAGATTCTAAGTGAAGGTACATCAAATTTTCTCATATCAGAACTTCTCGATTTTCTTGCTTCTAGAACATGATGCAGTCCCATCTCCCTAACATCAAGTCGGTCATCGGATAACATTGATAGAACCAGATTTTCAGGATGAGCCGCATAAGCATTTCTCTGAATTACTGGATGAATTACAGCTTTGACATCATTTGGTAAAGATCGCGAATGTTGCATTAACTTCCACAAATGCCTAGTAGCATCTTTGCAAGATGAATTTACTTTTATTACAAACCACATGGGCGCGTACACATTTGAAACGTAAGTTGCAAGAACTTGCAACTGCGATGTAGGATTTTCCGTTGCAACATACAAGCGAAGAATCCTGTGTATTATATTAGGAAATGCAACGGCCTTGGCCTTACGAAAGGTACCTTCCGGCATTCGCCTAAGGAAAGCCAGAGAGAATCTCACTGCCAGGCTGAAGCAGGGTTCGTGCCCACTTGACCAGCCAATGTCATTTGGCAGGTACTCTGCTGAGATGAGAAGATGACGAATCTGTGAAGAGGTACGGGGTACAGGGAGTAATCACTGTTTTGCGTGTATGTTCTTATAACACGCAAAACCATAGAGGCATTTAACCAATGTTGCCATGTCTACTGAAAGCAGTAGCGTGTGTGTCCGCGTGGGTAGTTGCATTTCTCTGAATTACTGGATCAATTACAGCTTTGACATCATTTGGTAAAGATCGCGAATGTTGTATTAACTTCCACAAATGCCTAGTAGCATCTTTGCAAGATGAATTTACTTTTATTACAAACCACATTGGCGCGTGCACATTTGAAACATAAGTTGCAAGAACTTGCAACTGCAATGTAGGATTTTCCGTTGCAACATACAAGCGAAGAATCCTGTTCACCGTTGTAAGCCATCTTGCATGAGATAATGTTCCAGGATTACGCCTTGCCAGATCCTCGGAGCATGTACCAGTAACAACAGCGGTCCAAATTTCTAATAAGTACTTTTGATTCGTACTGAGATCATCTGATATTTTAGGAATATCTGAAAGTCAGCCTATCGGTTGATAATTTACTACCCTCATTTGCTCGCATTCAGTAAGCAGCTTTCCAATGGATCCTACAAAATCTCGAGGTCCTGTGGTTCCACCGTCAATTTTTTCCATTAAATGACGCAATGGAAGCTCATTTATGTGAAGTAAACTGCACAGCCACTGCAGAGGCCTCCCTATTCGTTCCTCAGTCAGTCTTATCACACCTCCATTTCTCCCTGTGTTGACAATTGTAGCATCACATCCGACTGCTTCAAGAGTTTTTGTATTGATATTTTTGTCCTTCAAAAAGTTTGCAATGCTATTTTCAATATTCTTCGCTGATCCTGTTAATGGAGATGTGTGCCCGATGTAAGTAGATCCAGGTTCATTTATCAACGAAATATGTTCTTCTATTTTTATTATTTTGTAGTTTTCCTCCTCTTTTTTGATTTACTACTGTCTTGTCCTTTCTTCCATCAAAAAATAAACCAACCAGTACAACTGAATTTCGTTCTATTCCATATTTTCTCTTCTTACCTCGCTCTCTCCTCAGTTTGCTCCTGTCAATAACATGGCTTGAATCATCTGCAGTTACAACACCAAGATCTTGAAGAACTGCACTTGCTACAGCTGCAGCGGCCCTGTCTGATAATCCGTATCGGTCTGAAGTTCTAGCCAATGCAGGTAATAGTAAGCGCATTTGCTGAGGCTTAGCAAGCTGAGGCTATTCAGCTTGAAGTGAAGTCGTAGCCATAGGCTTTGGATTATATTCCTCATCATTATTTGTAGTGCCATCCATATTCATTACTGATAAATTCAGCACACTCAGTAGTCTCTGTACCAACTAATTCTTCAGTCATCTCGTCTGGTTTAATTCCTCTAATCTGCTTTCCTTTTCTTTGAGACTTTTATTCAATTTCTTTGTTTCGATATTATCCACATTGCCAATGTACATTGTTCTTAGTGAGCGCTGATCTTCAGGGAATGCACGTTCTTTAATAGGAATGTTTTTAGTCTTGTCACATTTGCATTTACTTGTGTCTCTGCACTTATAATTTGCAATGTCAAATAGTTTGTTTTTGCAGTCCATAGAAAACTGTAGCAATTTCTGTTTGTAGTTCTTTTCATCTTTCCGCTTTTTGTATGATTTAAGAAATTTCATATACTTGTCATGATGTGCTTGTAACAACTGTAGAACTCTGTTATGTGAAACACTGGGAATTGATGCTTTCTTCCATATTTCCTCAATTCTGAATGCAACTACCTCATTTATTTCACTCACTGCTGAATCCTTGTAATTTCCAGATGACTTCAGTTTATTTCTGGTAAACTGATAAAATTTCGCGACATCTTCATAAGTCGGCAACACATTTCCCAAAAGTTTCTGCGGTGCCCCGAATATAGGACAACTGTCCTTGAGCCGCGTACCAGGAGGGTGTTTAGAGGGTATCATACTTATTAACTAAGTACACCACAGCGTATCAAATAAAAATAATTTCGTGGATGCTTTTTTTATTTTTACTTTTTCAACAGCAAACAATAACAAAACGCCCAATCGCCCATTCACTCACCGAAAGTTTAACGCTCTAAAATAATACAAAGGTATGGATGGAGTTACTATCGGGATCTGTGCTAGAAAGTTAAAATCACTAAAAGTCACAGACAACACCTACGGTCAAAACACTCAAACTGTCGACAAAAATTGCTTTTATTAGTTGTATGAATAAATCAAAGAATATTGTGACATAACTGCATAAAATAGAGGGATTCTAGCGAAGAAATGGCACTGCCATCTATGAAACACAAAGTAAACTACCAAAGAAAATTGCATTTTTTGGACAATTTCTAGGTATTTTAGAAGAGCTTTACGGAGCCTCTTAATGATGTCCGAAGAACCTATTTTTTTGTGTATGGATGTATGCAACTTTTGATTGCTATTAGAATTTAAAATTCGAAAATTAATTTTTTCACTCCACCCTAATGATCACTGAACGATAAAACAAAGACGCTAGTGTTTGGCGGACTCAACTTGTGTGTGTTTGTAGTTTAATGTCAGACGAACAAAATGACGTATGTGTCAAATGAATACGCTGCGTACTTTTCGCTGGCGCCATCTCTTAGGTAAACCGGAAATTACTAATGCATACACCTGGTAAGTGATATAAGATGGGCTTGTCAGGTAGGATTAAATGTTATTAAATTAAGTTTCCAGAATTTTTGTAGTGTAGTAGTTACCGTTCTTCTGCGCTCTGTTTCATAGGCACGTAAGACATGTAAAATGTGAGGGGGCAAAATCGGCCAATAAGGGCAAGGCTAATTAATAATAATAATAATAAATTAATAATATCATGGTTTATTATTATTATTATTGTATAAATCATTTGGCTCTTACGATAAGCATTGTTTTAAAATCTTTCTTTGTATTTGTGGACTGCATCAGTCATGGTTGCTGTTCGCCTCGATCTTAAAGAGAAATTAACAACAAGCCCCTGCAATTTTCAAATGTCTCCTTTGCGTTGTAGTGATTAGCTATCGAATTCGAATTGCATGTAATATCATGAGTATAAATACAGGGTGTTATGTTAATGCGTACAAAAAAATTAAGGGTAGATACCTAATGTCAAAATAAAAAAAAATGTTGAACCTTGGTCTAAAGCCCATAGTTTCTCAGGTGTAGGCTGCTGAAAGCGGGAGAAAATGAATTTCAGACGACTGTATTTCAAACACTAACACTATCCAATGTAGAGACTGCGGCTTAACAAATCACTTAGGAAGTCATACCTATTCTATTTGAAAATGCATGTTTCAAAACTGTGCAATACGTGTGCATGCAAGTGATTCCGCAAATGGATGATAAACCGACCATGAAGTTAATTGTCGATTTGCCAAGCCCTTTCAGGATTTACGTGCGCAGCATCGCACATGAAACACGCAATTTTAAATAGAGCTGGTATGACTTAAGTGATTTATGAAGCCACATTCTCTACGTTGAACAGTGTTTGAAATATAGGCCTTTGAAATTCATTTTCCTACGCTTTCAGCAGCCTATATATCTCCGAAACTACGAGCTTTTGGCAAAAAGTTCAAGTGGGCTTTTTTTTTATTTTGACATCATGTATCTACCCTTAATTTTTTTGTACGCATTAATCTAACACGCTGTATAGTTGAGACTATATTAATAGGTCCACTTGTTCGAAATAATGAATCATTTGAGTGACAAATTTTATCTGTATAAGTAACAATTTCAAAACTACAGTTTCTACATTTATATAATGAATTTAAGAAACATGCTTTGTTCCTCGACGTATAAGAACAACTTAGCTACACGTTGGCCACAGCCATTCACATGAATAAATAGAATGTACTGTGTTTCTCACATTGAAACTCAACCGTACTTGAACAAATACATTGTTTTTTGCTTTTTCCCCTTTCTTCCGTAAGATGCGGTGGGAGGTTTTGGAACGCAAAAATTTGCCATTTTCCTTTTGCTATTTTCTCATAAACAAAAAGAGATAATGAAATGTAGCTTACCATGAAAATAGATAATGTTTTTCTACACCAAAAAAGTTACTTAAGAATAACCTTCAGTGTTGCCATTCGTAGAAATTTCATTGTTGCCAGAATAAGGTTTTTCAAAGATATTTGGATTAAGGTAGCGAGTAGAAAATTGAAACCAACGACATTTCGTGACAGATTATATTATCTGTCTAACGTATTTTCTACTTTTCAAATAATACTCTCATTTCGTTCGTAATAAAATATTTTTGACACAAAGATATTAAAACTAAATAAAAGTATTTGATATTTAAAATTATTTGAATGTTTTCAATTAATCAAATGTAAAAATTTTTACTCGGAATAGTTTATTCTTCTACCTTAGTGTTATTTATGTACATTAAAGAGCCCCATTTGAAGTGCAGTTACTGCTTTGGACCAGTGTGCGAATTATTGGGAACTTTACAGGGGGATAAAATGGGGAGGGTGGAAACGTCCACATTACCATGAAAATAAACAGATTCGAAATAAGGTTTCTCTTATTGGCCTTCCAGTGTCCCCAGTAGATGAGTCGTTACGCTCGTCTCGTCGCCTTGTAAGCAAGGGGTCCCGGGTTCGATTCCCGGTGGGGACACAAGTGATTCGGATCCCACTGTAGACCCCGTCCTTAGGACGTTATCATCATTCCATGGAAGGCAATAGCAAACCACCACGGGTTCACCTTGCCTAGAGACCTTCGGGTCAAAGACCTGCCTTCGGGCAGAACACTACATCATCATATTGACCTTCCACTAATCGGTCATCGCGTCCTATGAATATTGCTGAGGTATCGTCAGTGATACGGCACAGAAAGTGGCTGCCTCTTATATATTATCTTCTTATGGCATTAAATGTATAGTATTATGTATGGCATTAAGTATCTTCTGAACCACTAACGATTTTTTTACCCGTTTATCTTAGGGTGCAGCTTGTGTGGCTATGAAGAGAACGTTTAGGGCAGTTATTCTAACACTTGCTGAGATAAGTAATGAAAATTGCAGTCGCTCTTCTGAAGCAAGACGTCTATTGAGTGAAGTGAATTTTCAGTTTGTGTTCCAACTCAACTTGTTCACACTTTTTCTTGGAAAGTTGAAAAGATTGTCAGATTATCTACAAAATAAGGAGAGCACACTGGCTGATGCTGTTTTAGTTTCGAAGGGTGTAGTGGATTATTTTACTGATATTCGAAACACAGTCGAGGAGTTCCAAAAAATTTGGAACGAGTCTTTGGGTATTGCTGAAAATAATGAAATAACTCTAACGGGTCCAATGTCCAGAACACGTTCACTGCCCCATCACTTACGTCAGTATATTATGACTGAGCAAATATCTGTTGAGGAAGAAGATATCCAATCCCAAGAAGACTACAGACTTAGGATATTTCTTCCTGTAATTGACAGAATAATTGCAGAAATGAATAGGCGTTTTACAGAAAATACAGGTATTCTCTGTGGGATAAGCAGTCTTCACCCTAAAAGTGAGTACTTCCTCTCGTTTGAGAAAATTGAACCACTTGCACGTCATTATGGATGTGATGTCGATAGTGTAGAGGTGGAACTGAAACTTTTCCCGAAAGTTTTGAAACGTTATGAGGAGGAAAAGCAATGCAAAATTTCCTCCGTTTCTCAATTTACTGAAGTGATGTATCGTTTCAAGATTGCTTTTCATGAAATTCACAAATTAGCCGTAATTGCTGTCACAATTCCTGTATCTAGTTCACCATGTAAGCGTTCTTTCTCGTGCCTTAGACGGGTTAAAACATATCTAAGAAATCGAACGGCAAACAGTCGCCTAAGCGATCTTTGTTTAATTTCAGTAGAAAGAAAACTTGTAATGAATATTGCCCTAGAGGATGTGGTAAACGCATTCGATGCTGGACATAAAAATCGACGCATTGCACTTCATTGTACAAAAGTTGATTGTAAGCTTGTTCGCACCATGTGATCAGCCCTTCATATTCTAAAATACATTGTGGTTTCTGTGGATCATGATGAAGTTTTGTTATTGCTGTCTACTTCTTTATCCTATTTATAATTTATAATTGTTTTCATTTTTTGGTAACTTGAGTTTCAGGTTTAAGGATTTCTGTGTATACTTGTAAGGTCTTAATGATTAAACAATCATGCTGTCGCATTTCTCTATTCTTTTAGCAACATAAGTCTTCGCTGTTGCATAGAGATCACATCAAAAAATCTAATGGGTAAAAATTAAGAATGTGAGAGACAATATAATTGATTTGTGTTTAGTCTCTTGCTTTCTTGTAATAAATTGTTCAAAGATAAAAATGTTTGTAGTAGCCTATTTTTTACTTTACCCACTTATTGTGTTATTAACGAAAGGTAGAGTATCATCTGTTAGCCTGTGTTGTTTGAACCTTCTTTTATTTCTATAATATTCATGTGCATTCTTGGAGGGAGAGGAGGTAACCATTTAAAGAATTAAGCTGTAATGAACTCCATCGACTACACACCGTCATTACTGTAAAAAAGACTGTTGGTGTAGAGGTAGCGTGTCTGCAACGCGGCATTCGGTAGGTCGAGCGTGGGCACGAACTCCCACAGCCCATCCTAAGTCCTGGATTTCTTCAGTCCCACCAGGCGAATGCCGGGATGGTACCTTCTGTAAGGCCAGGACAGCTGCTTTTCACATCCTTGTCCTTCCTCTATTTCGGTCTGAGCCTTAGCTAACTAAAGGCTATAAAAATTCAAATTTAATTATTGTCAAAAAATGTCTACATTGTCCAGTTTTCACTTTCATTGTCCGCCCACCCAGAAACTAGGCCCGCCCCCCTCCGCCCACCGCATCAAGCGTTTCTGGCGCCGTCCCTGGTTATGAGGATTGTTTTAAGAGGAACATAAGTGAACATTGGTATTTGTGTAATTTGGAAAATAAATTGTGTGAGAAAGAGATACTTCCCAAAATTATATCCTCCCTTTCTGAAGTAACATTCCCTTCCTTCTCTATTATAGTTTTTAAAGAAAGAAAGCACGTGAACTGTGTGTGATCTCTCAAAATTAGAAAACAATAAAACTTTATGTAACTTAGTATCTTGAGCGCAGTCGTGACTTTATCATCAACCAGTCAATATCGACTCCGAACTGTTAACTTGTTGATTACTTTTCTGTGTTAGAATGTGAACTTAGTCTAATTTTATTTAGTTTGTGTTAAAACTTCATAGAACCAGAATATTCGCGTATCTTCAATGAACTTTACAACAATCACGAACTTTAGTACTTATGTGCGTAATAGAAAGACTAGAAGAAGAAGAAGAAGAAGAAAGTGAAAGTGTTATTGACAGTATTAAGGATCATTAATTTTCCTTAGCCATTTTTGAAGACAGAGACTTCTACAGTGAATAAAAGAAAAGGTATGTGTATCAGGGCATGATTATTAAATATAAACGTAAACAAACTGCTCAAATCACTCTAAGTTCGATCGACAAATGGATAGGTTATTTGCTACGAAAATAGTTCATTTTAATCAAATAAAATAGTAAAATACCACTTCTCATTTCAGTCTATTATATCTGCATGTCCCCCCCATAGTTATTAGTTAGGTCTCTCTAGAATTATTTCATGTTGTTTTTACAGGGAAAAGTAAGTATCTCCAAGTGTGTCAAATACCGGTATATACTAAAGTGCTTTATGGTTGTTGTCTGTTTTATAACAAATACAGTCCGATCAGCTACGCCTCCCCGTGAACAAAATTACGGTATGAAATAGTGAAATAGACACTAGATAAATAACGTTGTATGCACCGATAAACATGGTGGAGCCGTCGTGTTTTGGATTTAATAGTGTCTCTCATACTTCGTTGTAATGTACTACGGTGAGATACACGTGAAAAATGTCATTCATTTCATTCAGCTGCTCTTTCGTCTTACGTCGAAGGAACAATGTGTGTTGCTGATGTTGCATAAATACTTATCACAGTTGTGTTCCTCTCCCCCGCTCTCGTTCTAGCTCTCAGAGCATTTATTAAAACGGCGACATATCTTTTGCGTTATAACAGTGTATGACTGCCAGCATATTTTCTTCTGACGGATGCGTTACTAGGTCCCAAACTCGAGCGGATCCACGTTTACATATATTCCAGTGCTTAACATTTGAAAGTTTTAAAAAACCAAGAACCAATATGACCATCCCATCCCCACCTGTCTCGCACGCGACAGGCTTTTTGGAAGCGTTGACTGCAAATAATACCATGCCGAAATTGAATGGTATAGACCTGTCACAAGTTGACGTCTTCTTCCAGTAATATGATGCATACGCTCTTGCTGCCTCGTGGTCCGATGCGCAGAAGAAAGCAAAGCTGTCTCTTCATCTATCCGATACTGCCAATGATTTTCTTCGCTTATACTTCAACTTGACCCGGTATACGCAAACAAATCCTATGCGCAGCTCAAAAATGAGATTGTAAATACATTCCGTGGCGTGGAGTCTCCATTCAAAGTTGAGGACATAATACGCAATAGACGGCAGACTATACTTGAATCCCCCTATACATACATCATAGCCAAAGGACAATTGATCAGATCTTTGCTTCCTGATTTGCCTGAAGCACAAGTTGTCTTACATATCATTAAGGGCTTAAAGCCACGTCCAGACATGGAAACATGTTTCCGGAAACATTGTTTGCAAACTGTTTCCCGACGTGTTTTTTGTGTTTTCTAAATGTTTTCATTGAAATGTTTCCCAAATGTTTGCAAACCTTTCAGAAACATTGGAAAACATTTAGAAAACAATTTCTTAGGGCCGTCAAAAATATGGATATACCGAAACCGGTATGTTGGAATACCGAAAATTTGGTATCACCCATACCGAAATATCGATATACCGAAAATACTCAGTAGTAGAGCGTTGGCGTAGGATTCGGTAGGTCGTGGGTTCGATCTCAGCGATAATCCTGACTGAGGTTTTCCCAGGGTTTTTCTTCAGTCACACTAGGCAAATGCCGGGGTGGCACCTGCAACATAGGCCCTGGCCGATATCTTCCTGAATCCTTTCCCCTCCTATATCCCGGCCTGAACCTTAGATGCCTAAAGGTCATACTAAAATTTTAAAAAGTCAATACTGTATCTCCTTTCTGTCTTTATTTCTTTCTTTGGCTAAGGAGGGGATCAGGTAAGCAGAGGATGGAGAAAGTATTATCCAGGGCCGTTCATAATTTACCATTGATCCATTGCAGTTGTATATGCATCATAATAACGAAATCCGAATTCTGGGTCTTTGAACCTGTAACCGAAATCGGACGAAGCCATTGGACCGGATATCCGAAACCCCGAAGATTGTAGCTTTGGATATCCGCATCCTGATGGACTCAACAGATTTCGAATTACAACAAAATGTTGCTGAAATGCATTTTGCTGCTTGCTTTTATCCCATTGTCAAAACTGCCGCTGTGTGATTGACTTTTTTAATTGACACGACATGAAGTCGGCGAACCTACAGCAACTGTTTTCATTATCAGGAAAGGCCCAAACACTACCTGATTAGAGCGGAACGCAATGCCTCAATGTTTAGAGTGCTCATCTCTAGCGCTTGGGTTCGTCTGTTCAAACCCTGCTCATGACATGTGAGCTTTGTGGTGAACAAACACCGTATGCGTGGGTTTGCTCGGGGTTCTCCCGTTTCCTACCACTTTATTCATTCCATCATTATCCATCTGGTCTGAGCCTGAGTTGCCTAAAAACCTTCGAAATTATTTTATGATATAATGTGTAATTCTGTTTTTTTCTTTCTCATGTCAATTTTGTTTTCTTAGGTGAGTTCGCCAACATTTCATTGCTTATCTCTCGTGTAAATATACACTATATTATTACACTGGCAAGGTTAAAAGATTGACATTTGCACCCATTTGCTGCCGATCGGGTGGTTGCCAATTTGTTTGTATTACGTTCAATGTTTACCTAACACAAGGTTCTTGTGAAAAAAAGGAATTACATCTATTATTTCGAACTCCACGTTTGCAAAGTCCTCAATAAAATTCTTAAAATGTATGGGGTGCCTTGACTTCGTAACCAGCTACTGGGGCTGGAAGAGTGTTAAGGTGTAAGGACTAGTATATATGCACAGAGAATTGACGTGCTGCGGTTGTGTATTGGGCACCATGCCCGGCCGGCAACTGGGAGATCTGGGTTCGAGTCCCGATCGCGGCGGTTGTCAATGTTTCTGTATTCATTGCAATGTGTACCTAACACAAGGTTCTTGTGAGAAAAGGAATTATAACTCTAAATATAGATAAGCACGCCTAAAATTATACTATGTTTTGCATTTTTTGGGGGGGTTGGCAGAGTAGAAAGGGTACCAACTCGTTAGAAAAACTCGCGACAGGAAAATCCTTTGTGGTGCAGGAAATCCTTTGTTGTGTCTGTGTTTGTAGCAGATGACGAGTGAATTCTTTGGGGAAAAGGGGATCATGACAGGAAAATCCTTTGTTGTGTGTGTTCGTAGAAGATGACGGATGAGTTTTGGCGGGAAAATCGTGACAGGAAAATACTTTGGGCTGACGTCATTAGCTGTCGTGACAGGAAAATCCTTTGTTGTGTGTGTTCATAGAAGATGACGTAGTGAGTTCATTGGCGTCATTCCGTGTTATGATGTGGCAAGGCTGTTAATTACGCAAGATCATGAAAAGGATATGGTTGTGTCATTTAAGTTGGCGGGTAGCTCTCATTGAAGGGTAATATGGTGGCTGTGACGTCATCAGGCGTTCGTAGCTCAGTTGAGAGTTCATTGCTGTTTGACGTGTTAGATGAGCCATGGACGTTGGCACATCTGATGAGATGGTGATATGAGGTTATCTGTTGAGCTGGTGTTCGAGGGTAATATTGTGGCTGTGACGTCATCAGACGTTCGTAGCTCAGTTGGGAGTTCATTGCCGTTTGACGTCATTACATTGTTGTCAGACGTGTTATTAGATGAGTCAGGCGAGGTTGGCACATTTATTTTTGTGGGGAAAGGAAAATCCTTTTGGTGATGGTGTTCGTACAAGATGCCGGGGAATTTTGAGGAGAAAAAGAAATCCTGATAGAAAACCCTGTAGCCTGCTGGATCGAAAATTATAGCACCTGTACTTAGAATTCACGGACCCCTTAAAACTGAAAATGGAGGCAGAAACCCTGTCTTGAAAATTCACAGACCCTCCAAATTAAAAATCCTAGAAGAAAAACTGTATAGCATACTTGATAGAAAACTGTGTGTCCTGTCCTGAAAATTCACACACCCTCGTAAATTAAAAGAATCCTGGTTAAAAAACCCTATAGCTTGCTGGATAGAAAAAGCTGTAGGTCCTATCTAGAATGCCTCTACTGCCTGCGAGAAGAATTGTGGGGAAAACGCTCTTTGGATTTGAACTTATGAAAAGAAGTTATAGCACCCTAAGAATTGAAAATTCTGGTAGAATCCCTGTAGAGTGAAAAAAATCGATAGTACCCTCAAAATTGAAAACTCTGCTAGAATCCCTGTAGAAACCATCCTTAGGAAGATATTAATAATTCAGTAACCATCTGAAAAATGAATTATAGAGAAAAGATGAATAATCTAAGTATGGAATTTAAATTGAAATAAAATATATAGATTTTTTTTAAAAAGCCCACCTTCATTTTGTATTGCTGTGGAATAATGTACGATAATTTTATTTTATTCATCTAAAAGGTCCTGTGAATGCAGAGTGAGACAGCGAACAGGATGTTAACACTATTCATATAGAAATGAGATTAAAATGAAGAATCCTTTCTCTGGTTTTCTAGAGACCAATCTAATGTTTTTGTTTTTGAACGATAAATAGATAAAGAGTACTATTTGTATACTTCTCAGTATGTGTACACTAAGACTATTAAGTTATTTTGAATAAAGGTTTATAATTTGTACTTCTCTATTGACACGAAGATAATAAGCGCGTGAATATGACGTATTTGTATTAATCAGTTTTCATAGTACAATGGCTATCTGTTAAACAAATGAAAAATACATTGATTATCAGTAGTGCATGTTAGTTCAGACAAAATAGGGAAGTGATTTCATTACTTTTGTTTAGTCATCCTTTGACGTATGAAAGCATCTTTCTGATATTGAAGTGAGTGTGAAAATCAGAGTTTGATGCTCATGAGGTTAGAATGTTCAAATATTGATGGAAGATAGAGGAGGGGCAAGGATACTGGAAATTGACTTGACTGAGCGAATGTGACACGTTTATTACTGCACATGCATACTTCTATAAAATCAAGTTTAAAAAATTTTGCTGACCCATTTAAGCTCTTATTAGTACTAAACTTGAAAGTAAGGTCTAAGTGGTCACTAATTTAAGTTCCTTTGAGCTAAAAGTAGGCTTTCCATGAAGTGAATATATGTGATCTCGTTGGGAACTTGACTTGACTGAGCGGATGTAGCAGGTTTATTATTGATCCATGCATACTCATATGGAATGAAGTAAAAAGAAGTTTAAAGATCATAATTAATTCATCCTTTTCTTTTCTTTTTATACGCTACAGTTAACTCATAATATAAGTAATCTTATTTAGACCATGTTATTCAAATATATCACATTTCACACTAAGATTTAAAAGCAATCACCATTTAAAACCTTATGAATCCTCTTAGGAAGGTGTGTTCATATGTAAATGGGAAATAGCTCAGTGCTAGAGCATTCCATAGTATTTAGGAGCTGATGACTTCAATCCCAGCGATCAATCATCT
>JAGDQP010017933.1:0-37531 GCA_022664845.1 Lepisma saccharinum | reverse complement strand
TGTCGCGTTCCACTGTCTCTACACTCTGTCCTGACAATCCCAGAACTCCTAAATTTTACCTACTTTCCAAAATCCATAAACTTGGTAATCCCGGCAGACCCATAGTTTCCAGTATTGGCTCTCCCACTGAAAGAATCTTCGCCTTCCTTGACCACCATCTATCTCCAACCGTTTGTCCAGGCTCTTACTTCCTATATCAAGGATACCAACCACTTCATCTCCACAATCCATTCTATCTCTGATCCTCTCCCACCTGACACCATCTTAGTTACAATCGACGCGACATCACTGTATATCAACATTCCCCACACCCATTGCCTCGCTACCCTTGAACACTTTCTCGACACACGCCCCAGTCCTCGTAAACCCAGTACACCATTTCTGCTTCACTAGCCCAGTTTGTCCTCACCAGGAACAATTCACCTTTGAGAACCACAATTTCCTGCAAATCAAAGGCAAAGCCATGGGCACTCGCATGGCCCCTTCCTACGCCAACCTTTTCATGGGACGCCTGGAGACCCAATACCTCAACTCCACACCTCTCAAACCTTTCACCTATCGACGATATTTTCTTGATCTGGACTCAGAGACACAAAAGTCTCTAGAAACATTTCTGCACAACCTCAACTGCACCTTTCCCGTCGAGTTCACCTGGTCCTTCTCGAGAGAACACGTAACTTTCCTTGATGTGGATGTCTGGCTCAAGAACAGTCGACTTGAGACAGGCGTTCACATCAAACCTACCAACAGTATGCAGTATCTCCATTTCTACAGCTCCCATCCATACCATACCAAACGCTCTCTTCCATACGCTCTTGCTGTCCGGGGCTCCCGCATCTGTTCCTCTGATTGCCTGCTCCGTAACTATTTCAGTACCCTCTCCTCAGCTCTCACTAACAGTAGATATCTCAAACACCTCATCCGTAAACAATTGGACCGTGCCCGTAATCACCTTAACTCCAACCGTCCTCCCCGCGAAACTCCCTCTGCTCCCAATCTCCTTACCCAGTACCACCCCAGCCTTCAGGCCCTCCAAAAGCTCCTCAAACTGGCACATCCCATACTCACTGCGTCACCTGAAACTGAAAGAGTTTTCCCGTCATGTCTCAAAATAGTCTACCGCAGACCTCCGAATCTCAACACGATTCTCACCAGAACTAGACCAATCCCGCCCCCCCCCCTCCAAACCTAGCAAGTGCAATAGACCCTGCTGCAAAACCTGTCTTATTTTTGATCCCAGTCTTTCCCTCTGACATCCTGTCACTCACAAGACGTACTCTTTCAGACACTCCGGTAGTTGCATATCTTCCAACCTCGTTTATCTCCTACTCTGTAACCTATGTTCCGCCTTCTACGTTGGCGAAACTCAAACTCCTCTAACATTCCGCATCAACAACCATCGCCACGCCTCCAAATCTCTACTTCCGCATCTCCCCATACCCGAACACACTTGTTATCACGGGTGCACCTTTGACGAAATCTTTCGAGTCAGAATCCTGAACCCTGACTCACCTGCCACAGTAAGAAAGAGATGGGAGCAGACGTACATCTCCATCCTTTCCGCCAACCACGAACCCGGCCTCAACTGCCTGTAACTCCTTGCAACGCAGTGCCGTCTTCTTCTTCCTTTCTCTTCCTTATTCAGTAAAGGTTATCGACATTGTATAGAACATATACACCAAATCAACTATTCATAGTTATGTTAAAAGAGCAAAAGTGAAGAATGGCCCGATTTGAGCAGTTCAACGGGAAAGTGTGTGTGTTTTCATTTATTTTTTTATATTTTTTTTTTTTTATGTAGGTACAACTAACTTAAAGGAAGCTGCGGGTGATTCACGTTGCTTTACAATGGAAAGTTTACCTTATGCTTCTTTTAAAATCATTTTAGCATCTCATTTATAAAATGTACACCAACGTTAGTAAAGTGGGCGCTAACGATATATTATGCACGTGGAGGGTTAATTGAAATAGTACATTTCAACCGCACCTATTTTTAGTGCAGGCACATACGATAGCAAGAACACAACCGTTCGTAATTCATTCATAAAGATAAATGAAGGATAGCGTCTTTCCTTCGCAAGAAGCACTACGATTACTTAATAATTTGAAATGCAGGAATATTTATGCTTTGAAAAATACCATTGCTTACTGCTCACCCAAACCAAAATACGCAAATACATTGGAAGTTGCATCGTTGCTCCCACTATCATGTATAATCCATAAAATATGACATCATGTTTGTTTGAGCCCATCAATTCTTTCCATGCATACTAAAACGCTGCACTCTAACCATTTATAATACCATTTTTTAAGAAAATTAACGCGATTTAAGATGTAAAACTTCGAACATGATTCATTTAAAATCTCTAGAATCTGAAACTTTACTTAAAGCTTCATCATTTCGTGATGGAACTGTCTACTCTGCGAAACTTGGATCCCGAATATTCCAGAACACTAGAGAAAATGTATTGGCCACGACGGAGAGCACTTCAAAAAATAACTTTTGTAATATCATCTGTATGTTAAGTAAATATTTTATTGAATGCAAAAGTCCAGTTCAAATTTGAATCACACTCGAACAACTCTATGTACACTTCAGAATGCAGAAATTTAGTCAGCAGAAGAAAATGAATACATATAGTTATTTTGAAAGAACATGTAACAAAAGTAAGTATTAGGAATCAAGGGACAGTATAAGCACTACCCTATTATTTTTTCCTAAGTTTCTAATAATAGGGTCATTCCATATCAAGCGGTACAATGGCATTTACTGCACTATTTGCTATCGTTTTCATTTTCAGTACGCTGAAACTACTACGCGAGAATCTTAAATCTCATTGTTCTATTTCATCCCATTTTTGAGTTATGGGGGTTGAAAGTTTTTAAAAAATAACGATTTGAGCGCCACCGGACAACATATAAATCTTAATATCTCAACTGAGAATTGAGGAGTACGGGGGATAAGGGCCGAAATAACTTTTGTAACGTTCCAAGTGCCAAAATATAAACAAGATAGTAGTGTGTACTACGTATGTGATACAAGTGTTACAACACAAAACAATCAAGTGAAACGTAAACAGCGCAGACGACAACTGGAGTTTCATCAAGAAGCCACCGATGGAGCTACTACCGATACGAAGGAGGAGTCAGCGACATCAGCAAATCTGGATCTATAAAAACACCGATACACCAATGTAAATTATCACTTCCCTGGGTGATCACTTCTATCCTCTTTCCTTGTACTCAGTTGCTTCGGACTGGTGCGCTTCTCCAACCTGTACACTCAATTGCTGTCGGATTGGTGTGCTGTTCCTAAACCCGCTCTCTCAGTTGATGTCAGACTGGAGGGTTTCCTATCCTGCTCACTCTGTTGCTGTCGGACAGGTGAGCTACCTAATTGAACCCGTGCTCAGTTGCTGCGGACTGGCACAAAATCCGGTACTCAGTTACTAACGGACTGGTACCTTCCTTCCAGCACTCAGTTGATGCGGGCTGGTGCTATACCAAATCCTTCTCTCTTCTACGAGGCCTACACCCAAGAAGAAGAAGTCAGAAAAGTTATATTATAACTTTTCAACTTGTAAATTTACTCTGGTACGGGAGACTCTTTTTATTAATCTAAAAGAACTTATATTTGGTAATGGGCAAAACTCATACCCCGTGTATCTTTGTCTCTACCTATACTTCCACAAACAACAGGGTGTTCCCAAAGGAACATTACGCTTTAGACCGTTATTTCCACTATGTATTTTCAAGGTCTAAGCATGTGTCCTAACGTCTCCTATTTTTGTACAAAAATCCGGCCAATCAGTGAGGAGCTACAGAGGCTGAAAGTCGGTTAGGCCTTTATTCCATCGGCCATGCACGTTATCAAGAATTACAGCTAGTGAAAGTCGTAGTTATGTTTCTCCTAACGAAAGTTTAACTACCATTGCTGATTCGGATCCAAGTGATGCTGAATGTCATCAACAAAAGAACATTCTAAGGTTGTGAAGATACTGCAAGGAACCCAGGGAGGAAACGAAAAGTGGATGGAAGAAAATGTGCTGTGAGAAAAAGGAAATGAAATTGTGGTGCGAGCTACACTTGCAAAAACTGGAGGACAAAATATAAACTTCGCGGTGCTAAAGTTTTTCTCTTGGTTATTAGCAAAGTGGAATATATCAATCGACCACGTATTTCCAGTCAAAGGGCACTCTTACTGTCAGTGCGATCCAAACTTTGGTGGCATGTACTCAGATAAGGTGAAGAGAGAAAAATGGCGTACAAGTGTCCAGAGATATGCTGAGATACTAGCAGCATCAAAGCCTAAGGGTGGGCGATTTCTTCTTGTGCCTGCAGAAGACAGAATAAGGGACAGGAACAGTGCACGGTGGAGCAGTTTTAGCGAATATCCCGAAATACAGAGAAGAAACGTCGAGCTTACAAAGTAACTGCAATCTGCATGTTTCTGGGAAGATGTTTACGTCGAAGTTTACGAGACGTTTGATTATCTATCCCCTTTTACGAAAACGCGTGGACATCCCTTCCGAGTTGAACCTTAATAACGCAGGAAAAAAACAAAGATGTGCGCAGTCTTTTAAAGTACATTTCCCATGAAAATGATCGTTCAGTTTTGGCGGATGTCTTGAACTCTTCGGACATAGATGTCCAACATGGTGCATGCGAATGTTCACTTAGCTCGGAGTGATGAGTAATACTATTGTGGTACTAAAAGCCTTTTCTATTATATTCTTTTCAAACGTACCTAGTTGCGTTTTTTTTTCCCCAATATAACTACTTTCATATTACAAGTTCTCATGTAAATAACTCTACTTTTTTTAGTATTAATCTTCCTGTAATAAAAAAACATTTCTGTTTTAATGTAAATAGTTGCGTTTTTCCTTGTCAAATGTTGCTTTTGTGTCTTATAATAACAAAGAAGTCTTTCATAGAGTAGGGTTATTGTATGCAGATATGATGCACACTTAAACGATGTTTGAAAAATATTACCCTTGGAATATTGCCTTCAGTAAAATAGGCCTAACATACATGTACCTCTAACAGTTTATGGAATAAGGGCCTAACAAACATAAGATGGAATAAGGGCCTAACTACAAATACACAAAAATCCCTAGCACAGTGACAACTAATGTTAAGTTGTTGAAATTCAGGGGATAGACAGAGAATCACTTTTTTACGTCATGAAACTATTAATAAACATAATGTTACATATGAAAATTGTAGGGACTGGAAGTTTTTGCCCCTTTTCTACAGAACACAGTTTTTACAGTAAGGTCCTTATTCCCGCCTACTCCTCAATTGAGATATTGCGAAAGTAAAAGCACCGTTCCCTTCAGAATTGAATCCAGTTTAATATATGTCACACGGTATACTCACATTCTTTTGAAATTGAAGTGCAAATTTTTAAAATAATCCATATCTCAAAAATAATGTTTCCCCCCCCCTTTTTTTTTTTTTTAATTTGTCCATATTTGAAAAATCTCTGTGCAAAGTGTCAACTTGGAATCTCAATGGGATCACTGTTTTCAAAATTATGTTGTGCATGCATGAACGTCTTTTCTCTCTCTCTCTCGTGAGGGTAAATTGGTGTCTTGCTAGTCAGGTCAACAAGAATAAAAAGGCTGCAACGTGTAACATGAGTTAACTTAGTGATTCACATGTGAAAGAATGAAATCGCTATTCATGTTAGAACATGTTGTAGCATGCATGTATAATTGTATATGTGTATGTATACGCGCGCATAATCACAATTGTGTCCCCCCTTTTAGAGGAGAGGAGGGATCGATATAGTAAATACTCACGGAACTAACACCACTCCACCACACGCATTCGGTTAGCCTTGTGCTCAACTACTTGATCAAGGTATCTACTGAACGTCAATTTTCGAATTACAGTTGGGTTTTTTTTTCAGATTTTAGAGGTCATTAATTTATACATTTTTCTTCTCGCAAACAAAAAATGTTTATCAATTAAAAGACGCATATACCAAGCATGTACTATTACTTGAAGTCATTATAGAACATGAAAAATATATTTATATTCTAACTAAAATGTACGTTTTTGAGAGATTTGAAACAAGAAAATACAGTAGAATATTTCCTACCAAAAGGCAGCTGACAAAACTGCAGGAACATTTCAATCAAAAATCAGTTCAAATCCAAAATTAACGAAATATAATTTACCTTTCTACATGTTTAGTTGAAATTAACCAATACTTTATATATTATATATTGTTGAATGGTAAAATAACACCCACTGGTAAAAGGTAGTAGTAAAGGTAAATAAAATTACCTTTATTTTATAGAGAACCAAAATCTCATATTCAAAGAAAAGAAAAAGTGTTTTCAGTTAAAACAATCATTCGTTTTCATCTCTGTTTAGTATCATTGATTTTCAACAAGAATTGAACTTTGAAACTCAGAGCTGACAGTGTCTGGTGACGTCAAGACCAAAGTGTAATGCTTCGCTTAACAGTCCAAAGAGCAATATTATAATCTACAAGATATGCACTTCGTATTCGTCTCACTAAACATTCGAAGTTCATATTCACTCAGCATATCATATATCATCGAACAAGCTGTCCAAAGTACATCAAGAACCAAAGTTCATCTCGGTTGTGATTGGCCCTAAAGAGGCTCGCCCGCCTCGGTGGGCGTGTGTCAATATGTGATTGGCTGAGAGGTATAGCAACATCCAGACTGTGAGAATAGGTTTTCCAATAAAAGACCTCGGGAGAAGTAGTAGAAGTCAGACGTAGAAGTAGAAGAAGAGAAGCGGTGGAAAGTAAAGAGCTTGTCTTCGGCTGTGTTCGGAGATCATCGTCCATGTTCGTCTCACAACAACTTAGAGCAGTTTGCTAGTCTTCGGTTTTGGTAATGAACTTTGGTGTTTGTCGATAAGGTTCAGATAGCTATGTTCGGCTCTAAACTCTCTGAAGAACTGAAAGATGTACTGATTAAGAGAAAGGGTTAGAGATCCTGTTTTGGCATAGTTCCTACGCCTCCTC
Organism: Lepisma saccharinum; assembly: GCA_022664845.1. Taxonomy (NCBI): domain Eukaryota; kingdom Metazoa; phylum Arthropoda; class Insecta; order Zygentoma; family Lepismatidae; genus Lepisma; species Lepisma saccharinum. The sequence goes on along the minus strand of JAGDQP010017933.1, from coordinate 30,522 downwards.
CTCCCTTCTTTAGGTATTCACTGCCGTTTAAGTGTAATGTTATGGTAGAGGACCAACTTTTCATCCCATTGGCTCACGCCTGTGACGGGTGAGCACGGAACTGCAGATGTCAACTCACTGCTGCTTCTGTTGAAGCGTTAACGTATGGGGGTACCCATTTTCAGAGTTTCGACACATACGACATTACTTATGGGATACCTGATATAAATACAATTAGGTTAGATCAAAGTTTTCTACTCCACTTGCGTTCCATTTAGTTGATGTAAAAACATACATCTAAGTAAATTTATGGAACACAACGTGCACAACTGAAATAAAATATGCCATAACTGATTTGTAGCGTATCGTATAATGTAACAGGTACGTAAGCACATTCACACTTAGAATATCAAGTCTGATTTCAATAATGCTAAGTTCTCCTACCAACATTTCACGAGTACATTGAAAATAAGCCGCAAACATCTAAACTCAATATGTTACAAACTTAGTAAAGCATGTTATTTAGAGTTTACAAATTTGTGTCAAACTGTTTCTGAACTGTCCATTGACGATTGGTGACGACTGTGCTCTTACCCGTACACAATTCTTCATCACCACTTGGGTCATGTATCTTCGATAATGCATTGGCGGGGCACTGACAGGGATCAAATGAAACGAGGTAGAAATCGCCTCCATGGAATTACATTGATTCATAAGGCAAGTCATGTGATGTGACATGTGTTCAGTGCTGACACTACCCTTTTCCTCGGTAAAACTAATACGATCTTCAATTTCAACATGTGGTACTCATTCGTGATCATGACGTCCAAGCTAAAGTCGTAAAAGTGAGCTGGTTAATATTGGACTTCGAGCATGACGTTTGTTAGCACCGCTGACGATGCGTGTTCATCATGGTTCGTTGTTCTTCAGCTTCTTTGCGCTGATGTTGATCGTGACGCTGTTAATGATGCGATTGCGGTGGAGCTCTCGGCTGCTTTTCAACCACTTCTGGTGACTGACTGTTGATAATTTCACTTCTACAGTGACAATCATTCTTCGTGTGGGAAAACAGCTACGTTCTTCCTAGAAATCCCTTCTCACACACCAAACATTGAAATTGTTTCATGTTGGTGTGGATGAATCAGTGCAAATTCAGATTCTCCCTTGCACTACATACTCAAGCATAAATTTCACATTGTACGGCTTCCCCGCGCCGTGTGACTGCACATATGCTTCTTCAGATGTCACGGATACACAAACCTCGATGGGCACTGCAGGGGCTTCTCCCACTTGTGTACAGAAGTGATGTGAAAGTTTAAGAAACGATTTAATTTGAATCCTTTCTTACAAATTTCACAAACAAACCGTCGATCGTTAAAATGCACAGCTCTTTTGTGCATCCTTAAATTGTCGTCGCTCCCAAAGTTCAATCCACGTATCTCACATTGGAACGGTCTCTCCTTTCGTTTTCCTTTTGAACACTTTCCCGCACGTATGACAAATGTGCGTACATATGAATGTGCTCTTTGAATGTGTGTACATATGAAACTGCAAATTCTTCACTGACGTGTATGATTTGTCACATACGGTACATGGGAAATCAATTTGACTATTATGTAACTTTTCATGACACTCCAGTCGAAGAGCACTACAGAAATATTCCCAACAATGTTTACAGTTCAGTTTCGTGTTTTTTTTATCTAATGGAGCTTCATGTGAATTTCCCTCTTGTTTTCGAGTCAAAATCTTCGGAACACGTTTCACAAGTATAATTCTTCCCCTTCTTATGACTAAGTATAGCGTATGTACTCGCATAATGTACGCACCTTTTCAGACGAAAAAATAGTTTTAAAATGAGGGTGCGTAAATTATGCGCGAAATAAAAAAATGAACATCATCTGATTTTTTTCACACTCAAAATAACACCGAAATACGCATTTTTTTTTAAGCAGAGTTGATATTAGCGTACAATGATTCCAAGGAAATCAATTTCATGAATCTTTAAACAGCAAAATACGGGTAAAACGAATCGCAGAAACCTGTACATTACCAGCTAGGAAGTGAATGAAAAGACTGTTTATCTGTGATCCGGCGCCAGACATTTTATGACGTGAAAACAATAGTGTGCGTTATACACGGAATAATTTTGAAGGACATTTGAAACATGCCTGTTTGCGAAACCGCAGATCACGCAAAATATTTTCGACCCTCTACCCTCTTTATTTTAACTGTCGTACGAACACAGTACTTGCTTTGAATTTTTTTTCTCAAAACGAATAAAAAAAAGGAGAGTTAAATATCGCTGCAGACAAGAAGAGAAAGAGATGCTAACTGGTTTGTGAGGAGGGAAAAGGCATGGGCGAATGATTCACTGTCTGGGAATGACAAAATTTCGCCGTCTTCTGTATAGAAAGGAGACAGAGGGGAAAACCAGAAATCAAAACTTCGCTGCGCGGTATATGCGAGATCACATTTTTTCCTGTCTTTTCCTCGTCAGTCATCACACAAAAGACGCGTGCGCAAATTACAAGATTCTTTTTTTATTTTTATTTTTTTAACAGAAAATGACCTCTAAAATTAGGGTGTGTAAATTATGCGATGGCGAAAATTACGCGAGTAAATACGGTATTATGGACTTTTAATGCATGTCCTGACCTTCCATACTTTTCCGCGCTCTTTACACTGGAATTCCGCACTCTTACCACACTCTACATGCTGATGAGTCATATGAAATTTGAGATCTAACTTTGAAGTGTATACATTGTTGCAATTAGAACACAAATACAGAATCACAGTATGAGCTGCTTTTAAGTGTTCATTTCGTTCGTCAAAAGTGGTCTCACAAAATATGCAGTCAAAAGCCTTCCGCCCCCTTGACGTGAACAATCTGGTTTTTGCTTCATTTATATCTGCTTCTTGGCATCTTTTTGCACATGTTTTCCTTTATCAGTTCTCTTCTCTTGTTTCTTTGGTGCTTGTTCAAAAACAGCTTTCTTTTATCACTTTTTCAGAGAACATAGACGGATTTTGTTTTCGTTTTACTGTCCTCGACAGGTTTTAAAATACAATCACACTTACCTCATTGTTAGAAGAGTCTGTAGTAGAATCAAGGTCGCCACCAGATTTACTTGGATCGAAGTCACTATCACTGCCCTTTTCATCTTTAACGCGGGGCAATTCAGTTTCATCCTAGGATACAAAAAGATAAAAAGTAAAATAATAATATTAATAGAATGGAATGGATGGAATAGATTTTATTTGCGTGTTATGAACACCATTTAGGCCAATACAACACATATCAAGAATATGACACAGTTACATAATTCTCTTCATTAACATTGTTAAAATCGTTAAAGTAAAATACAGCATACGTAGTCATAGAATATAGGAATAATTAAACATTACTTCCAATACACTTATACAATCTGTTCTGAGTGATTTGCTACAATCAGTATAACATTAGTATAAGATCCTTAGCTTCTGGTAATAAAGAACATAAAAGAAGTAATAAGAATTTATCAGCCAGGTTGCAAAGTAGAATGTAATAAAAAAAAATATTCCATAGTATGCTTAAACATCATATTTCACATGGATATTGCTTAAAGTCAAAAACTATTTTCAATAAAAGAAGGGTAAACATTACATACTAAATTTATAATCGTGTATCGTTAAAACCAAACACTGGATAAAACTAAAAAATTAGAATAAATATAAACTGCTTAACAAGTACAGTGGTAATTTAAAAAGGAAATTTGGAAAGTCAAAGCTAAAATGTGTAAAATCTATATAAAACATATAATGCAGCTATAGCTTTGTCATTCTTTCATATCTTGGTTATAAGTGAAAACCATTCTAGTTAAAATAGTTTTCTTTTTATCTCTGTTAACCAGGAATTCGTATTTTCTAAGATTATGAGTAGGTACCTGAAATGCAATTTTTTCCAATAAATATTTGCTATGAACTTTAGTTGATAATATTTCATCAATAAATTGTATATCAATATTTCTTCTTCGTCTGTACAAGGGTTCAAGTCTGAGAAAATTGCACCAGTATTCATAGCTATGTTCGTAGTATGGTAGGCCAAACTTAAGGCATAAAACTCTAATAAAAAACTTTTGAATAGCTTCTATTTTTAAGCTGCTAGTTAATGTTTCTTGGTACCAAATTATGATTCCATATTCTAATTTAGCTCTCACTAAAACTTTATATAACATTATGTATGTTTGCATTGTAGTTAACTCTCCCCATTGGTTAAACATGTACCCTATCCTCTTTTTGGATTCTTGAGCTAAGGTGTCAATATGGCCCTTAAACTTACCATTGGCGTCAAAATATATGCCTACGTCTTTGATTGATTGAACTTTGCATATTACATTATCCAATATTTTATAGGTACTTGGAAGATAATTCGTTTTTTGGGTATAGCTTATAACCTTTGTTTTATTCAAGTTAACTTTCATTTTGTTATTGTCACACCATATTGCTACCTTGTTAATGTCTTCTTGTATTCTAACGTCAGAATTACTTTTGATATAACCAAGCAATTTTAAATCGTCAGCGTAAAGTAAAGGTGTAGCATAATTTACCCTTGTAAATCATTAATAAATATGTTAAATAAGATTGGACCAAGGGGAGAACCTTGCGGAATCCCATTTCCTATTTTGGCAGATTTTGACAGGTTTTTATTGACTTTAATCTGAAAAGTTCTGTCTTTCAAATAAGATTCAAACCATTTTATATATAAAGGGGATAATCCCATACTTCTTAACTTATTAAGAAGAATGGAATGGTTTACAGAATCAAATAACTTTGTAAAATCGAAGTAAATAACATCACATTGTGAGTTACTATTAATACATCCTTGTATCTCAATAGTTGCCTGACATAGATTAGTAACTATGGATTTACATGGTGTAAACCCATACTGGTTTTCATGTAATAGTTCTTTCAGGTTAAAATTTAAGTGTTCAGCAATTATGGCTTCGAAAATTCTTGCGCATCCATTCAGGATCGCTATAGGCCTATAATTCGAGAGCATAGATCTGTCACCTGACTTACAAATAGGAACTATAATTGCTTGTTTCCAAATTTCCGGATAATGGCCTTGTTGCAATGATTTATTAAATATTTGTACTAATATTGGTGTTAAATATTGACCACAGGCTTTTACGATATAGTTTGGAATGTTATCAACTCCAATGCTAGATTTGGCCTTACGTTTTTTAATGTGCTTAGTCACATCTTCATTCGTAATAACAGGAATGTTAATGTTTATAAGATTACCACTGTTGTCTATTTCATTTTCTTGGTGTAAGCTATTTAATGTGAAAATTTTGAGGAAATAGTCTTTGAATGCTTCAGCTATTTCATACCTGTCGGTAATAATATGATCGTTTACCTTCAAGTATGTTATACCCTTATCTCTTTTCGATCTATTATACTGTGACTAGAAGAATTTAGCATCAGTTTGAGATGTAGACTTTCCGCAAACCAATTATTGTTACTTGCTGGAAAAAAGTCCCATTCATGCTTCTCGTGACCCTTTTTTTCAGATGATTTCTGCGAATCTCCTACTTCATTTGGAGAATCCCTTGCACATCCATTGCAGTTTTTGAATATGCATTTTTGAATAAAGCAAATTTGAAATCTCTGAGGGTAACATACCGCCTCAGTTCTACTGTTAATGCTATTAGAAATAGCAATCTCTAGAGTTCATTTTACCACGTTTTTCGGCAGTCTATAGCGCCGAAACGAAGAATTTGTATAGCTTCGACGGTTTGTGCTCTTTTTCTCTTATTTTCGTGTCAGGAATCTAATATATGTTTTGTCGCTGTTATTTTGCAACACCCTGTAGAATTAGATAATTTAATTCAAAATATACACATCTTTTGAAGCCATTCTATGAACCTACAAACTAAGGCTTGAAAAACGCTTCAGGAGCAGGGACAATACTGGCGACATAATCGCACAAAACAGTGCTGGGAGGTTTTCGACGACTCTATTTTAATGTCAACAAATCAAATCTTTAACGATATACATAGATTAAACTAATCCCGTTTTGACTTTTAAAGAGCTCATAACTCGTGACAAACGGTTCTGAGTTCCTACGAAATATCAACTTGAAATCGGTACTTCGAAAGACGTTAATTAATGGAATTTAATTAACTATTCTGAATATTTAAATGCTTATAGTGCGTTAATTAAGGAAATTTAATTAATTATTCTGAATATTTAAATATTTTTATTGTTCACAATTGTGGAAATTAATTCGAATTTTATTTTAAAAATTGAGTTTTACTCTTCTTTAAAGAATTACATGAGAATATTACTTACTATCTTGATTCTGTTATATTGTTATGAAGCAACTTAATTGTTTATAGGCATTGTATTTTTTAATTTAGAGCGACAAGATAGAAGAAATGATTATGAATTTATTTAAAAAGATATAAGCAATTGTTGTTGTGAACAGAAATTAAAATATTTAATTGAATTTAAAACAAGATTTATTTTGATATAAATGAAATGCGATCATTAAGTCATGAAAGAGAAGAAATTTGATATGAAAATAGCTATGCCACGAAAAGTTAACGTTGTATATAAGAAAGCCATTGAGGTTTTATATATAGCTTACAATTGATTTTAATAAATTGATTGTTCCAATTACCATTTTTTTTTATATTAACTTCGCGTTCTAGTGACGTGAGGAAGAGTGCAGTGCCTTTTACCCTCTTTTCTCATCGGAAACTAAACCCTGATAAAGGCTTGTGCGTAAAAGTTGAATTGCTTAAATTGACTTTTCGCTTGAAATATTGTTCAGCCTAACAACTTTGTACATTATAAACTTTCTGCTAATCTCAGCAATTATAGCTAACGTCCCTAGGCAAGCATGGAAGTATAAAGGAAATGGAAGGCTCTGATTATCCCGCTTTTCTTTAATACGAATTAGGACACGGATAGGATTAGGTAACTAGCGGATTCTAAACAACTTCAGCTTGTCTCGCGAATCATCAATAATATATCTTAATCAACAGCAATACGATGGTAGGCGTTCATACATCTTTCTACGAATAAATTATTTTTACGGCGTTTGAAAAATAATCACTTGAAATGTAACCTGTTTGTGCAGACTCCGAGATCTGGTGGACCTATTTGAGAAAAATATTAAATTGTATATAAATTTTAATGGAATTTATACCTCTACAACATTTATTACGAAGGTTTTTGCCGTAAATCCAATACTTTTGACAGCAGGAGACAAAGCTCGCCGAAAACGTTTGATTTTTTTATTTATGGAAATTAGGCATCTAAGGCTCAGTCCGGGATAGGGCAAGGGAAAGGATTCGGGAACGTGTCGGTCACGGCCTATGTTGAGGGTGCCTTCCCGGCATTTGCCTTGTGTGACTGAGGAAAAACCTTGGAAAGTCAGTCTCAGTCAGACTGGATGGCCCCTGGGATCGAACCCAGAACCTCCCGAATGCTACGCCAACGCTCTACCAATGAGCTAGGGAGGCTCGGTTTCGCCGAAAACGTGGTGTACAACCCTATTTTTTTTTTTTTTTTTTAAAAGAAAAAGGTTATTTTTTATTGAGAATATATCATAAACGGTTAGAGATACAGAAAAAAATAAACTTATAGATACAAATTTGTAGGGAATTTAATCAGTTTTAATTTTTTATAGGACCATGTTTTCACTACGACCAACTGTTCAAGAGGTATAAGCGAAAAAGAACTTACACATTTTGCTACGCTACGGAGTAAGCTCACACCGTAGAGAAGGGGTCTTCTGGTATAATCATCATCATTCACCTCCAAACACATCTCAGAAATAAAATCTTTAGGATCAAAAGTCTGTCTAGAAACCCTTCTTTGACTATACTATGTTTACGGAAGCGTTTGTTGAAATAGATTCGTCATTGTGTCTTCCATGTTACCGTTTTTTTTTAAACGTTCCAAACAGTGTAGTCACGAATGATGAAACATGACAAGACATACAAAATAAGTCAGTGGCCGATACAGAGAAGGGGTTACCCTCCCCCAATCAAGGTCAAATGCTTTATATTTTACAGCGTTATTTCAACGATTTATCTCACTTACCAGGAGAAGCTTGTTTCAGGACCAATCTAATTTATCAATAAAATATCAATGTTGGGAGATACCGGTGTCATCTTTCATCACAAAACTTACCATAGGAGGGGAAATATGATATTAAATTTATACTTGAAAAATTCGCATAGCAGAAACATATGAAAATGTCAATCCTTCCCTCCCCTCTCACCGAAATCCTAGATGCATAATTGAAATATGTTAACTGTAAGAAATTCGATTTGGATGTTTCTAAATTTAATATATATATAAAAAAAACTACCACAAATTTAATTAAAACAGATTGACAAGGTTCTCACACTTAACTTTATTTTAAAAACACACAGAAAGCGTAACAGTTTCAATGTTCTAACATCATTTTCCTCAGACGACATAAACATCATAAAAAGCATTAGAAGGCCAAGAGATCCTTTCTACATCATCCGCCAATCACAGTCCTTCGCTCACAGGCCACACCCCCTAGTCAACTATACCGCTATCACAAGCTTGTAACAGGAAACAACAAAACAAGGAAATTTAATCGAGGCACAAAAATATGTCAGACAAATAAATGGGACATAAATAAATAATCAATATAAAATAAAAAATAAGAGAAACACACCAGTAATGGACACTATAAGGACACTCTTAAGTTATAATTTTTAACTTAAATACAGTTTAAATGTATTTATCAAATGAGAATGTTACACATTCTCCATGCTTTCTTCTAGTGATTTCTACCCATTACTTTCATCAACATACACTATTTGAGAGGAAATCACGTTTTTTGTCTGACATTGTGTTTGTACCAGTGATGGACACGGGAAAATCTGGATGTTCCAGTAATGGGCATACTGTATAACTCAAAATAATTTAAATAATCATTGCTGATGTTTCGAATATACAGGTAAGTAGTAAACACGATAGAAGAGCGTAGAATGTATTCCAGAAAATAGGGACTGTTCTAAAGCCTCTCCATTCCACCCCTGTTTTGTTTATTTATTATTATTTATTTTATTAACTTTTAATTCCTTTTTATTATTTATATTTTATACTTGTGGCTTATTTATTTATATGTATTATTTAATTATTTATTTATGTCGCATTTATTTATCTAAAATATTTTTGTGCCTCGATTAAATTTCCTTGTTATATTGTATTCTCTTACAAACTTGCGATAGCGGTATAGTTGACTAGGGGGTGTCGCCTGTGAGCGAAGGACCGTGATTGGTTATAACTTGTTTAGTTTTGAAAAGTAAACGAATTCTGGGACGTCATTGGCGGATGACGTAGAAAGGATTTCTTGGCCTTCTGATGCTTTTTACGAATTGTTAAGTGTTTATTTATGTGTCGTCTGAGGAAGATGTTAGAACATTAAAACTGTTACGTCTGCTGTGATTTTAAAATAAAGTTATAAGTGTGATAGCCCTGTCAGCCTGTTTCAATTAAGTATGAATACATGGCCTGAATATGAGACTTTCGAACGAGACTTTCAGAGACAGAAGAAGAATTACGATAGAAAAAGATCTCAACAGAGTATAAAAAATACGACGACCAGATCCTAATATTCAACCCATCATTCAAGAAAGGCAATGTGAAAGCATTTACTTCACCTTTCTCAGGTCCTGCAACAGTCACAGCTGAAATGCGTAGCAACGCATACAAGCTAAGATTTAAGAACGCAAGAGGTGATTGGTTAATAGACGTAATGGCTGTGCAACGTTTAAGACCCTTTTATGAGGAAGTATAAATCCTTTGGAAGAATATGGAATACAGCTAATACAGAGTAAACACGGAAGGACACCTTATTTTTTTAAAAAACAAACAACACTTTTTTTTTACTTTTTTAAAATGTTTTAATTGTTCGGGAGATTTTTTTCGGTTGAATGGCCGAGTGGTCCCCGGTCAAAATTTTAAAAAGGGGCCCAATCATCGACAAGGAGTGGCAGAAAATGGTCTCTCTCTCCCTCTTTCACGACCAGAAACCGAAGAATGTCGATCGAGCAAATTAACAGCATATATTATTTTTAATCATTAAAGCACGCCCACCCTTTAGATAAAGAATCTACATTAGAGGGAAGAATGAACATTAAGAGCTTTTCTTCAGAACTTTTCTTTTTCTGAAGAAAATACTACTTCATTTTTATCTTATTTCTTACAAGTTAACGTTGGCATTTGAAAGAATTATTCCAAACTTAAGTAGATATTGGTAGAATGTATAAGCAACGCTGAAAACTGTAATCGTTAAGTTAATAATAGGTTAAGAATAGGCAACACAGATAGCATACGTATAAACACATAACAGGCTTTAGCCATATTACATAATGATAGGTCATTAAGGACCAGCTTTTTTGCACGAATATATTAACAGTAGGTCATGATAGCAAACCTTTTTTTTTTTTTTTGTCACATTTTCTTTCACGACGTGAAAACATTTTTTTATACATAACGCAATCAATATTTGCTTCTTTACGCTACGCATTTCCTACATGAGTCAGTTTTATAAACTGAACAAAGAATACATGGTACATACGCTAGTGTAGAATCCGAAAGGTACTGCGCTCATCCGCCTAGACTTCTATCCACGGAAGGTTGAGGCACTCCTGCACGTAATTGTCTACTCAATTTAGCACCCGTTGCAGGAAAAGCACGAGCCGACCACGTACAAATTCGGGCTCTACTCCAAATGCCTCACCTCTCTCCAAGTAAAAATTACGCACACGATTCTCACTTTCGATAGGAAATAACTCCCGAAATAGGTACTCTTCACATTTGTAATGCGCCCGAAACTACACAAGAAATTCTCTTATAAGATGCAATACTATATTTATGAGAATATCCTCTAACGAAGAGAGGAAAAGCAAGCTAACAGCGAACAAAATGCTGCTTCAGCACGTAGAACATAAGTTCAATGTCAACATTACTAGGTTAATGTAAAGAATTACATGTACAGATAAGAGTACAGATATACTGCATAATATATACAAAAATAATTAATAATTAAAAATAATTTTTAAAAAAAGAAAGCATTACAATATATGTATTAATAGTTAAGTTATCCTTTAAGATCAGATTGTAATATACTTTTTCTTCTTTTTTTTTTCTAGAAAGAAAACATGATCGCTATTTTAGCCTTAGCTTTTGCCATAAGCACAACAGCGTCGCCAACCAACAGATAATATTAAGTTGTATTTCTTATTTCACAACGACTGGTAAACTTAAAACTTCACGATAACACAAACACGATCATTACTCTGATTATGACCTGCTGACTTCGCCGACTGATAATGATCACTAAAGGCTCTTTTCCCCCTTCTCTCGTTTCAGAGAAATGGTGACCAAGACCCTATTGATAGTCGCCAGTATAGGCTTAATATGTATTATTGTAGTTATTTGAATAATAATATTTGTTAAGCTGTAAAGGCTAAACAGAAGTAAGATATCTAAGGTAATATCTCAGATTGCTCAGCCATCTCTTTTTTTTAAGATCCAAATCTATTTTTTTACCTATATCTACTATGTTTAATGAGAACACTCACGAAACTTGTTTTCCTACTCCGCAAGAATCTTTATATCACATATACGAAACTCCTATCTATCCAGCTATACAATCCAATGTTCAGGCTACAAGCCAAACTTCACTTACGATTCCTACACCACCTTCACCTACATTTCCTAAAGAAGAAAACATTACCCAAACTTCAGCACCCAATTTATCTTTGGAAGAACAACAACCTATCTTTTCTTTAGCAACAATGTCACAAACTCAACTCCTAAGTCTCTTGGTATAAAACAGCGTTCCGACAACCAACCACAATTAAATAGGCTAGACACTTTTAAAACCACCAGTCATGACCACAACTATGTATGCCAGCCCACAACGAGAAACGTGAGATTATGATGCTATCCCTCGAAAAGAAAATCTCATCTTTAAAGAAGACGTCACCCAGGATAGAAGTAGAATTTGCCAACCACCCACATCCTCCATTGTGCTTCTCGTGCAGGCCAGCATCATTTTTTCTCTCTCCCTTTTACCATCGATGGAAACTACGTACTACCTACCGCTAGATGCATATGCCAGAAATTATTTTTTTGATAAAACTTTCTATATCTTCAAGACTTAACAGATCGATTCTTTGGTGGAAATACTGCTTTTGTTACTGCGTCTAAGGACCCCTAAAAGTGACACTTTATGTTTAAGTGTATACGTATACTCACGGACTGCGCATATTCGCAGAAACATAAACTTTTCTACAGAAGATATTTATTCTTTTCTTTTCTACAAGGTGATAAGTAAAATAGTGTTTGTGAATGCGTTATAACCTTATCTTTTTTTTTCTTTTTTTAAAATAGTGAAGTGCATATCAATTATTCAACCACTTTTTTTCTCCTTCAGTGTTTATGGTGCGTGGTGCTATATCAAGTATATATGATGAACGTGTTTGTGATATTACACGAATTTCATGTGTACCAACAACAGCACTCAGGATTCTTTAAAGGGAGGGGGCACGCAACGACCCATAGCACCTCGTATCATCGAACTCAGTACTAAGAAGTTTATTTATGAAAGACAGTTACAAGAACTGAATTACTGAGATTTCACATAAAGGAAAATTGTCATTATTTTATTCTCATAAAGTTCTAACGATAACAAGTTACATAAAACAAGAATTCATACAACAAGCAAACAGGACATTATGAAAGTGTTGTATAAGCATACATAATGTATTGTAAATAAAACGATTATAGCAGTGACTTTTCCGGATAGCCCGCAGAAAAAAGAGCAAGGTATCTGAATTCCATGGGCCATCGTTTCCTTGTGCCGCGCTGACCAATGGAATTCTCATGAGTACCTCTGCACCCAGACTTGGGGAAACAAAGTATAGAGAGTAACGCTGGTACTCCCAAAGAACAGTTCTCGAATCACTCTTGATAAGACACACTCGATAACATTCAGTGCAACCATAACGATCTTAGAAGTTTTCCTGTGGTCTATCTGGTAAGTCGGATACACGCTGTACTATGTATTTTCAAACTTGAGATTTAAACCTTTCTTTCAAAACCTCTCGCTTATTATTTACAATTGCTACATCTAATTACTAGACCGCAGTATAAATAATGCGGATCTGAGTATTCGTGACGAAATTAACTATGGATACAAGGCCTGAATATAACTACTAACCTGCAAATGAGATTTCTGGTTCTCCAAACATACTCCAGGAAGAATTAATGCACTACTGGACTCCTCCTCTGGTTTTATCTCTTGTTTCATCTGTAATCTCTCTGAACATTCTTCTTTAATTTGGCTTTCATTGGGTTCGCTCAAAGCCTTTTGTAATTGTTTAACGATATCTATCGCAGAATTAATTTCGTCGTAGTTCAATCCCTTTACAAAGTCATCTAAACTTATCTCGGTAGTTGTTTCTGTTGTACTGCAAGGCTGAAATACAATAAGGTACTTAAAAGTAAATAATAATCAAAACAATACATCCTGTACTTTACCAGTTAATAAACGAATGGCGTGCACTAGCTTACAAATCACATAAGCTTCGGTCATATTAAATAAAACTGACTTAATCCAAATTTTTCATGCCCTCTGTCAATTTCGCATTCCCGCTTTTGAAACTTTAAGTAAATGATTACGTTTAACTATGGAAAAATATTTAGTTCAAAGAAAATATGCGTCACAAAGTTTAAATTTACAAATCAATTAATTTTTAGAACACCATTTACGACTTGACAAACAAATATCACACAGGAACACAGAACTGTAAGTGTGCAGCATGATGTATAGTTGTTCTCCTAACGTGGCAAAGTTCATTACGGTTCAATACCCCTTGTAGCACATAATAATGAAAACAGAAAAATGAATACCATACGGTACATGCAGATTAAGCAACTTGATACTAAACTGAGATTAGTCGAATTACCGAGTTGACTTCATGAAATGCTTTGTTTACGAGAAAAAAACGATCTTGAAGTCAAAGTCCAATATTTATGTCAATATTACATAAAAATTATACTATCTATAAAGCTTCAGTTTCGTTTTGATTGCTGACTAAAAATATCATCATTCTCTATCCACTGCTGGATGTCCCATTCTTTTACCATATATCTCGTTTAGCTGTTATCCTTATGTATGTAGTTCCCACAAAATACTTGATTTCATCTATCCACCTTGTATTTGAACGTCTTCTGGGCCATTTCTTTAACCTGTGAATCCAATGAAGAATATTTGTCGTCCATCTTCCCTTGGTTCGTCTAGTTATGTGGGTTCCTCATCATTTCATTTTATTCGCAGTCTTTATGACACTTTTGCGCCCGAACCCATTCATTTGTCTTCCTGTCTCTCCTACTAATTCCTAACACCCTTCTCCCAATTACTCTTTGTGTAACTCTTCCTCTTTGAGACGTTTACACATTCAATATTTACGTTCCACAGCCCAACATTATCAAGGTAATATAGATTGATTATCAAGGACTTTAAGCTTGAGCAGCCAACTTTTGAAAATAAAGTTTCGTCTTGCAAATGAACTCCATGCCATGTTACATCTTCTATTTAATTCATCAGTTATATAGGCATTCGGGGTTTTCAGCTGCCCCAGAAAAACATAATCAACAACTATGACGATTTCCGCTCCGTGAATCTTTTCTTTCTTTCTTTACAGCATGTTGATTTAATTGTGCATTACTTAAGTTCATTTTATATCCTATCGTACATTCAACGATTATAAGAACTACAAGTTTCGCCTGTTCATATATCGGCTTCATTAGGTGTGAATGTAGGGTAAATAATCTGGAGGGATTAATGAAGCCGTTCGAAGATTTGGGCTTTGTCCGAGCTCTATGCTTAAGAAATAATTAAAAAAAAAAATTGCCGTTCTAAGGGTAGGTACAATGTTATCACAATATTGCAAAATAAAATGCGTTTACCTGATATTGGAACAGAACGTTGATGTATAACTGTGTGTATGGCTACATTTGGTGCGTTATATATATATATATTAATGTTTAAGAATAACGTTAAATGTGGGTTTAGAAAAGTGATATTGAAATTAAATAAATAAACGATTAAAAAAATATTGTCTTGTTTTATTGCTTTTAATTTAATTTTTACGTCAAAACCACAATTTATTTAACAACCCTGATCTAAATTTAATGCTAGTTCCTGTTGTGAATATAAATGCTCTCATATACCATTCGCTCTTTATGAGAGGCGTTCCGAAAGACTAGATATGGAGAATTCATTATTGTTTGCATCTCTAATATGCTTCATGACTCTAATGTTAAGGTTCCGCTTAGTCATTCCGACATACTGGTACTGGCAAGTGATTTGGTAAATTTCACTACTGTGTCTTCTAGAACATAACTTTCAAATTGTGTAAAAAAAAATTTAATGTTTTCGGGGATTTCAGGGCAGGTTAAAAATAGTAATAATAATTATTATTATAAGGTGTCTATATTTCAAATCATTTATAACTGAGTTTAAAACATACACTAATAAAACAAAACCCGGAAGCAAGAGCACTCTCAGCTGCAAATTCATGGACAAGGACACAAGGTAAACAGGATAAGTATAATAAATGCAAAGCTAGAACCTCCCTCCCCCTTCTTTTAAAGGAAAAAAAAAGAAGCATGGATTTGCATCAGAGAAAGGGCTTTATTTAAGCTCGAAAGTGCTCTTGCTACTTGTGTGTGTGTGTGTTTTTTTTATTAGTGTATATTTCAAAATCAAACTATACAAGGAAGTACTTCACATCACAAGGTAACGTTAATATGCTTTTGAATTATTGAAATGTCATGTTATGGTTAGCTATCTGTGAGTGTGTGTGCGCGGCTGAACTTTACTTCTAAGCCACGGCTTCTTTGAACAGTGAAAATGCTTCTTTTTCCCGTCAGGTAGCTAAAGTGCTAAAATCAAGGTCTTGGTTCTCTTCTAGTGAAGCTGTAATTAGTTGATATCCCTTTCGCGAGTCACTACAAACTGTCTAAGGTAAATTTATGAGGAAAATACTTACAGATTATATGTCCCGTATTAGAGCACACACATAATCACATACAGATGCTTATCAGAATAATGGAAACACCTGAACGAAAGTGCAACTTACCAGATTAATATGGTGTCGGGCCACCTTTCGTCTTCAGAACAGCCTTGATGCGACGTGGGATGGAGGCATAGAGGTCGTGAATGGTAGCAAGTGGAATATTACACCATTCCTCGTGCAGGGCATCGGCCAGTTCTGTGAGAGAGGATGGAAGTGGAAATCGCCGCCGGAGTCGTGTTTCCAAGATGGACCACAGATGTTCAATTATGTTGAGATCTGGGGATTGGGCGGGCCAGGGGAGGTGTTGAACTTCATCCCGATGTTCCTCAAACCACGCTGCAACAACTCCAGCTGTGTGAATGGGTGCATTATCATCCTGGAATATGGCGTCATTGTCCGGGAACAACATCCGGACCATAGGATGCAAGTGGTCTCCTAAAATTGCGACATAATCGTTGGCAGTGATGCGTCCGCGAAGTGTGACCACAGGATCCAATGAAAACCATGATATTGCGGCAAACAGCATCACCGTGCCGCCGCCATGTTTCACAGTTGGGCGGAGACACTGCAGATCATACGCTTCTTTGGGCGTTCTCCACACATAAACACGGCCCGTGGTTTGGAATAGGGTGAATGGTGACTCATCCGACCATACCACACGTTTCCAGTCGTCAACGGTCCAAGTTGCATGGTCGCGGCACCATTTGCGGCGTGCTAAAGCGTTCTGGTCCCTGATGAGAGGTTTGGCCCGTGCAACACGACCCCGTAAGTTCATGTCATGTAATTCGCGGCGGACTGTGATTGTCGAAACAGGTTGGGGGAGGTGCTGATTGAGTTCCTCCGTCACTTGCGCCGCAGTGGCACGACGGTTCCGCGTGACAATGCGCTTTAATACCCGGCGTGCCCTGTCACTGATGCTTTTCTTCCGCCCACTGTTCCGCTTCCCCGATGTGGTTTTCCCGTGTGTTGTGTAGGCCGTCATCACCTTCGACACTGTCCCTGGCGACACACCTAACACACTAGCCACTGCCGTCACACTCACTCCACATAACCGCGCACCAACAATTTGCCCTCTTTGAAACTCTGAGAGGTCTCCCATTTTACACTACCTCCGTCTGCTGCAGCCACTGCACACTCCTGTTCCACGACGCCTGACGTAGTATGGAGACCGACCTAACACACCACCACCAGCAGTCCGGCGCTGCGGTCGCCACGACACCACTGCCAACCCATACATCTGACGTGTTGCCAACTACAGGTGTTTCCATTATTCTGATAAGCATCTGTATATACAAGTCACTACGATATTTCGTGCAAAACAGTTGAACTTAGTCATGTGTAGAGGAAGAAAGAAGTGCACGTGTTCACAAAGCACAAGATTGAAGAGACAGTGGCAACACGTAGCGGACTATGCATGAAGCTTGGAGAACAACTGACTGCTGTAGCGCGTAGTTTATCAAAATTAGAAAAAATAAAAGTATTAGAAACTATTTAGACCTTTTAGATACCTAAAAAGTACAGATATAACTGCTGCCATCTCTTAACAGGAGTTTCATTTCTCTTTCTTAGAAGTTAATTTATAGATTTAACATAAAGGCATTTAATATTGAAATGATGGGTTTTCTTTTCATTAAATAACATCCTTATTTCATTATTTCAGTTGTTTCCTGTTATTTAGAATTACTTTTATCGTTTACTTATCTTTTGTTCTCCGAAGGTTAAATTATCTCAATCTTTATTAAACCAAGGTCACACGTGGCGTCACTGAAGTTGAATTATTGAACTTTATTTCAGGCCTTTAAGCAAGTTTGGCTCAGGCAGAATGAGTGATGATGGGATGATTGGTGAAATCAAGAAAGTAGGAGAAAACGGGAGAGCCTTGAGAAAGCACACACGGTGTTTGTCCACCACAAAGCCCACATGACGTCATTGAAGTATCCAAGGATATTAGAATTAGAGGATAGGCCAAAATTTAAAAAAAAAACCTTAATCTGAACGAAAGAACGCCAGTCTGCGATCTTGGTGTGCACAGACAGAATTTAGGGGAGTGGTCTTTACAAATTCTCTCATTTAAATAGTGATATCCTCGTATAGTTAAACAAATATTTAAAAAAAAAAGAGTAAAACTGGGATCACTTTTACTTTAAGTCTACCAATCTATTAAATTTAGTTGTGCATACCAAGATGGCAGACTTGACGTTGTTACGTTGGGATTCAAGTTTTCCAATTTTGGCCTATCCTCTAATTTCTAACATCTTTGGATACTTCAATGGTGTCACGTGTAACGCAACCTATTAGTTCTATAAACGCTGGCTTTTTTTTTATGCCTCCTTTTACATTTCTGTTATTGCCTTTGTAGACAGGTTTATAGGCATGCACAGTTTTATGCTTAATTCTGTTTACAAAATAGTTTATTTTCATAAGACAACAAAAAGTCACACCAAACATATTATAAACTTCGAAATTTATTACAGGGTGTCTACAAAATTCAACAAAAACCAAATTCATGCATGCAACAAAAAGATGAAGAATTGTTGGGACCAGGAAATCAGGGATTGCCACACCCAAACTCACAAGATATGAGTCCCCCTGGGTAACTATATTCCTTAACACAATCTGCTGTAACATTAAAAGTTCATACTATCACAATGCTTCAAATGTATGAGAATATTTTTCTGCACATTTGGGAAATTTGGCAAATGTACCATTAAAAATAGCTAAAAATAAGAATGTTTACCTAAATTCATTACCTAAAACTCAATTTCTTGACTTTCATGACCAATGTCTTTATTTCATTACTTTTTTATGACCGTTATGACCTGTGGGCACCACTTCATTCAACGGACACCGGCGGGAATTGAACCTGTGACCAAGCGAACTGAAAGCGAGCGCCAGCCACCTTACTAACTTACCAGCCACCCCGAGGTTTTTTTGCCCTTTCGACTTCCGTTACTTTTGGTGATAAAAGTCCTCATTTTAGAAATGACTCCGTGTAACCCCGCATCCATCCTTTTCTCTCGTTTACGTTCGTGCAATCTTAACCCTCTTTTTACGAAGTGGGGTGCAAACACACCCCAGTGCTATTCATTTCGTTGTTACGTTATTAAAAATGCTTATTCAAAAATGACACTCATTGACTTTTATTGTTTTTTTTTTCTATTTAGCATATTAACAAGGAAAGTAACTGTATTCAATAATATCTCTTGCAGTAATTTAAATTTATTCGAGTGGGGTGTGTATAAACCCTACTTTGTAAATAATGTCACTCTAAGAAAATATCTTCCCGCAATCGCCAGTAGATGGAGCTAATGTTAAATTTTGAATTTTACTGTATTTGCTCTTTTTATCTGTAGTTAAGTACCACACATTGTGCCATACTAAAATACTAGATATACATCTTTACTAAATATTATTTGTATTTACGAAAATATAAAGGTATTTTACAATATACGCTATTATATATATTAGAAAATATTAGATGAAAATTATTACTGTTTTATATTTAAAAATATTGAATGTGCAATAAATATTACATTTAACAATTCATTTCAATAAATAATTAGTTACTTTACATAAAAAAAAATGTTTCTGGTATTTGGGTGCACATACACCCCAGTCAGTAAATAACGTTACAATTTCAACCCAGTAAAAAGAGGGTTAACTATACTAAATCTGTAACCGATATGAGTTTTTTTTTTTCTATTCATGCTTGTAACAAGCTTGGTTCCGAATCTCGTCACTTTAAAATGTTTATGTCATATGCATTTTGCTTTTTTCTTTATTATATATGTATGAATTAGGTGTAGTTACAGGTAAGGACTGGACAGATCCGAATTATTGTGTATAAATTAATCAATATTACACCAATTAGTCAATCAATCAATTTACACCAATTAGTGTAAGTTAAATTTGTGTATTACCCATAGAAGTGTATATCTTGTGATTAATTTATTGTAATTTCTATGTAATCGGTTTTTTTTTTCTTTTTTTTTTCTTGTATTCACATGTACTCGTATGGGAAAGCTTTCGTTTTTAGTTTACCTCGAAAAAGGGAAAATTTCCTGGGCGTTGACATTCTGAAGTCAACCTGACTACCAGAAGGGGAGCTCTAAGCCAATCAGAGCCCTTTCTTTAAACTTCTAAACCGCATACGCGTTAGCTGTCATTGTCTAGAAAGAGGATGTGGAAAGCTATATACGTCACAGTGTGACTCGCTGAACATCACTCTAACCGTCGACAGACTTACCACTTTCATCCCTACGAAGCTTCGGCAGCAATGGGGGACTTGGTAAGAACCAAAGTTCCATCAGGAGACTTTTATTTTATCTTTGAATTTTAAGAGAGTGAGGTCACAATATACAGCAATCGTTTATCTCATTTCTATCTATCATCATTAGCCACCAAATGAGTTATTATGTACTAATGACAAATTTCTTTTCACAGATTGGAAATTCGAGAGACTCTGGATACTCGATTTCCTTAGTTTATAATTAAGAGCAGGGATTTGAAATTTGGACCCATGAAAGGAGAATGGAAAGCCACGAGTTTTCCGCCACGAATTTTTTCATGACAACCTAGATGGCTGTCTCACTAGAAATTGTGTTGTTTATATGATTTAGTGTGTCTGATGAAGCCAAAGGTGTTAGTTAGTTGGCGAAACCGTTACACGTTTTTAGATTTTAAATAAAACGTATTTGCTTTGCTCAGCTATTATTTTATTTTATCCTGAGTTTATAAAAACAAACCTTTGATATTAAAAATATCAGGAATTTTTGCATTAACTTTGTCTTTTGGAAGAGAGAACAGCTTCGGCTGTTTTGATAATTCGTGTGTGTCCATAAAACGCCACGCAACAGTAAATATAGTAAACTCAAGATTTGATTTTATAAACTTATCTTCCCCAGCAACAGACGATTTATTGATAATGTTTTTTTATGTGTTAAAGTTGCCCTATTCAGAGAGAATGTGTGTGTCAGTGGCTATAAGAATTTAAGCAGGGAATCGTATAAAAAGCCCAGGCTTGCCGATGACGTCCCCTTGTGAGCCTCTTTTAAATATAAATTGCACTCCTTGTTCCAGCACGAGGAAGCAAAGGTGTTATTGTCGAGCATTAAAAGATAACTTTGAAAGAGCCAATTTGTAAAATCATATTCTTAGTCTTTGATAGATAAACTGAATCCTTTGAAAGGGATGGGGATATGGAAGCTCCAAGGCCAAGGTTTCATGAACGTGTAGCCGATTTGTGTAGGGAATTAAATTAGGCCGGACTGTAATACAGGCGAAGTCTGTACCCCGCGTCTTGAAATCCTGCATTACAAAGAAAGAAACTAAAGGCTCTGTAAATTCTGTCTGCCATTTGGTGTGTGAATGAAATCTGTATGTGTTTCCCAAAATTAGATAAATTATTTCAAATTACTTAAGGAAACAGGAGGAAGAGTTAGAATAAAAAAAGTCACGTTAAAGTATGATAAATCAATACCACCACTCAAGGTTCGGAAATCAAATTCTCTCTCCACATTACGTAGTGTTTTGTGTGGCGATTTGGCGTTAGGTAAAAAGCTTTTTTCTTTTCTTTCTCCTTGTTTCCGAAGGAGTGGCGTCCGAAGGGTTTTATGATTTTGGAACAGCCGTGACCACACCGGTTGTACTTTCTTTAAGATTAACGCATACGTAATATGCTTGAATTTAAGCCTTATTCTAGCAGGACTGACACCCAAACACCTATTGTCTACTATAACACCACTCAATCACCCTTTCAAAATACCGTTTGTAATGATGACTTGAAAGCTGGTTTAAACTTCACCATGTATTACTTACTGCGTGCACGCAGCCTGTTGACCACCATCCAATTTCTCACGAAGATCCTCTTGTTCATCTCACATGACTGGTTTATCACAATCAACATTTTTACAACCCGGACACACGACCACAATCTACACTCTTCCATGACTCGAATACATTAACAGAACGTTAATAAATTATCTCGTTTCTGTCGCCAAGCATTTCAAAACTGGATGTACCCTACCTCTTCCATAACAAACAGCCAATTCACTTAACCATAGATTTCACAATGTCAACACAAAAGCAAGAAGCATGATAATAATAAAATCTGATCAATTATTCTCCTACCTCATCCTCCTCTATTTTTAGAGCCTCATTCTCCTCCTTTATATCTATGGCCTCCTCCTCTTCCTTTACTTCTCCAAATTGTTCCATGGTGTTACAGTTCTCTACATATTCACTTTCTTCAGAAGTATATCTAGTATTCACGTTGAGTAGCTAAATATGAAACTTCCCGTTTCACAAACTATCATCATAGAGCTTATCCAGTCTATTTCGATTACTATTAGGAAAAATAAATAAATTAAATTAAATAAAAATGGGCATTGATTTTAAATGACATAAAACTATTTTCTTATCTGTTAGTGTGCATCTGATTCTCTCATATACAAAACACAAACAAATAAGTAAACTCGTGATATTTGTCAAGTCTGTGCGCTCGCATTGTCAAACGATGGAAAGAATTAAAAGGATAGGTAATACTGTGGTGAGTAAGGTTGAGAATGATGAACTGTAGAGATGTGTAGTTCGCGAACGAACTGGTCTTTTCACTGACCAGTTCGAACTAGTTCAGAGAATTGACAGATTGTAGTTCGCAAGTGAACTAAATGCGTGCGCATCTCACATGTATAACTGTAGAAAAGCAGCGAAGCTAGGAAAAATATAAAACAGAGAGAAAGTTTAGTTCGCGTAGTGAACTAAATGCATGCGCATACGAGAGGGATATATATCTGACTAGAATGGTGGGTGCATCAATACATCTCTTTCATTGCCCTCGTGCTGCTTTGAAGGGAGTGGTCACAGAGGGAGGGAGGTATTGTAACAACACTTCCGCCCGGGGACATCTCTTTCATTCTAATTTACCGTTATTTGAACTAAAGTTGCAGTTCGCGAACTAGAAACCACCACACATCTTGAAGGCTACCACGTGATCAGAAAAGCCCTTCTGCTGCTATAGGGAGACCATCTCAGTCGCGAACTATTGAACTAAATGAACTGGTCTTTTGAACTGCTCTTTCCAACGAACTAGTCTTTGAAACGAACTGAACTGACCATCCCTTTGAACTGTTCGTTGAAAGTGCCGTAAAGAGTATAAGAACAACGTTGCCAGACTATGACGTCACTTCCGTACTCGCGTTTGTATGAACGTGATAAAAATATACAGTATAAATAAAATATTTAAACTAACAAAAAACAACGAAACTCTTGAATGTTTTGACTACAATTGGCGAATAAATAAAAATATTATCTGTGACAATCGAGTGTTTTATTAAGTATTGGAATCCAACCCTTTTCCTTTGGTCCTGTGTCTACGTTTAATTTTGGTTTACACTTTAGAATATATGCACTTTCGTATATGTTTCTTTCAATCGACGAATTCGTTTTATGTACAATGGATACATCAGTAATGCTATGTTGTGTGTTTTCGAGCAGCACCCCTGTACCTTCGTCCTTAGGTACAAAATAACTTTTAAATGACGTAAAATGTTTCTCCACAGTACTGGGCAGGACTGATATTGGCTTAAGGTTGTTTTCCATGCATATTTTCCTTAATCTGTTGGATAATACAGTAAACCATTTGTGGTTCTCTTCGTCGCTAATCTGTTGTTTCTTTTGTGTAAGGCGTAATTTAACCTCTTTGTTCCGTTCGGGGAGTTTCGCTTTGTCGTATCCGGTTTTTTCCCTATATTTATCAGATGCTGAATTTTGTTGTCTAGATCTTGTTGGTATTGGCTAGCACAGATTGTACACTAGCAAGAAATTTGAATTTATTTTTCTCTCTTTTGATTTACATTAAACTAAACGTTGTGTTTTATTTGCGTAGAATGGCTATGATAGTCATATGTGAATGTCAAGAACAATATGCAAGTCAAACTAAGCGCAAAGTTTCGGTGAGGGTAAACGAACACGTTCGGGATGCCAAACATCCACACCTCACTTCAAGCTTATCCCAACACCTCAAAAACACACAGCATAGCATTACTGATGTATCCATCGTACATAAAATAAATTCGTCGATTGAAAGAAACATATACGAAAGTTCATATATTCTAAAGTGTAAATTAAAATTAGATAAGGATCAACGGACCAAGGTTGGATTCCAACACTCGATTGTCACAGATAATATTTTATTTATTTGCCAAATTCAATCAAAACATTTAAGATTTTTTGTTGTTGTTGTTTTTGTTTGTTTATATTTTTTATTTATGCTTTATATTTTTATTACTTTCATACAAACGCAAATACGGAAGTGACGTCATAGTCTGGCAAAATTGTTCTTATACTCTTTCTGGTACTTTCAACGAACAGTTTAGCATTCTCAACCTTACTCACCACAATATTACCTATCCTTTTAATTCTTCCTATCGTCTGACAATGCGAGCGCACAGACTCGCGAAATATATCACGAGTTTATTTATTTGTTTGTGTTTTGTATATGAGAGAATCAGATGCACACCAACTGGTAAGTAAATCTCAATTTTCTATCCAAGAGATTTGTTAGATGCATAATACTAGCTAAAAAGGGTGTCGCATTTCTGAAACAAAATTAAAACATAGTTCTTCGCTTAATACTGAGTTGCCACATCGCCTCTAGGAACGAGGTCATAAAGATTACGAGATATTTCAATACTGAAGACACATAAAGTTACAATTATCTACAGAAAAGATTAAATTTTAAAATATTATTTTTTTTTTTTTTACCAGCTCTTATTTTACGAAATAAAATAAAATCAGTATATGGAAAAACAGATGTAACCTACTAATGTAATCCATGAACTCTGAACACCTACTTGGTATAAACAGTATTAAATTCAATTCCATAATCCACAAGAGAATGTTTCTTCTTCATACATTGTATTCAATCAATAAATATAAAAGGCAATACACCAGTTGCAGTTATATCTTTATTATTTAAGGTTTAAATGTAAAGAACAACTGGATGTATTATGAATTGTAAACATGACTGAAAAGCGAAAAAAGTATAACTGTTCCTTACGTGGAGAATTTTATCCCAAATAAGACATGCGCTATGGAACAACACTTGGGCGATTCTCACGGGACATTTGTACACAAAAACTGCTTTTAAAAATAAAAATGTATTTTCAAATAAAATAAAAAGTAAGTCAAAATTAGGGGAGAACTTGTTAGTGTATAGTTAAATAGAATAACACACTCAAAACAATTGCAAATTTGAGTTATAAGCTAAAACTAAGTGTTACGCACGGGACTCAGACAGAAGGCTCATTTGACAACCCTGATATTCTCTGTGATTTTTAGCAGTATTTAAAATTTTTATACCATTCCTTACGTTCTACATTCAGTTCTCCTTACTGTTCACTAGGTTTTTTAAATTGGAAAATATAATTTAATTAGTGTCAATTTATGTTTTCTTTTGGAATACACCGTTACGCACGGGACAGAAAAGTAACCATGCAATTTTTTTGGCTATTCTAAGACTTGTATTTTTTTTTATTTTTTTTTTATGCAATATCATTACTAAAACTATTATTAACAATTTGACATTAACAATCACAAAAAGTTTGTATCCACAATTTAACTTAAATGAATTAAACCTTATTTGATTACAAAATCGAATTCTTAACAATTAAAATTGCTTTGCTGGGCAACTGGCTTAGCTTTATTACATGTCTTAGACTTTCAAACCACTGAACAGTTGTACCAACATCATCAGAGTTTAAAAAATTCGTTTCATAGTTTGTTTGACAAGAAAACAGTATTGAATACAATAAGCCATTTTCTTGGAAACACTTTCCTACATCTCACGGTAAAGGGATCGTTGATGGAATAAGTGGCAGGATCAAATTGCTTGTTCGGACCACTGTTATGACTAAAAGATACGAGGCACCAGTTGTCCAAAATGCGACACAGTTTGCCAATTTAGCAAACCAGTTGATGTCACAAACAAAAGATTGTGGGGTCATTCTTGATGCAGACATCCCCAGAGATGCCACAGTATGGATTGATGCTAAAAAAAAGTAGTTCGTATCAAAGAAAAACATGTTATACGATACAAAAATGGTAAACTTTAACTCATTAAAAATGCTTTGGAACAAGACGAAAACACTCTAAAATGTTACAAGAACAAGGTGATTCAAGTCAGATCGGTTCAAGGAGAAAGAAAAGAGTACTAGTATACAGAATGGTATATTCATCAAATGAAGGGAGAGACATTCATTCAGAATACAACTTTGAAGGCGATTTTGATAATGACATTCCAAGCCTCGAGCTCAGAGTGGACAATATTAAAGCTCTGGAGTTCGATTGTGGTTCTTCAAGAAATAAGATTAAATATCGGTATGTATGTGTGTCTGAAAGTGAGGTGGAAGAAGATGGAAACATTAGAGTAACAATTCTGACATGCATGGACAACAGTTGTACAAAGTTTGTTCTTGATGAAAAGGACAGATCTTATGTTTCATTTGATCAAGTTTTAAATATATATACCAGTACCTAATTTGCTCATAAAGGGTGAAAGAATGTACTATACATTTCCACCTGATCAATAGACGTTTTTGAAAAGAACTAAAAGAGTTTTGAAGCGAATCCATTTGTCCATAATTATTACCTTTGTACCTTCTACAAGACTATCAAACCAACTTACAATATCTACCTTTCTAATGAAAAGAAAAAAAGGTATGATTTACCATAATAATAATTCGTTTCTAAGCCTATTGGTAAATTTTTCTTTAATACGTAGACGTTTTTGTTAGTTATAAAGTTTTCTCAGCAAATTCATGTTCTGTTGGGTTAATATAAAATATTATTGTTCATTGTTTAACCTTAAATAAAAATAAACATGTACTGATATCTTAATAGCTTGATTTTATTCAATTTCTTGCCTAAATCTGAATGTCCCGTGCACGGGACAACATGTCTAAAAATAAATAAGGAGGATGATAAAAAATTTAATTAAGTACCACTAACAGACTATATTAATTCTATTTTGGGGCAAAAGTTTCAATACTTTATCTTCTTTAGTTACAAAGAAAACACGAAAAATACATGTTTGCCGTTACACACGGGACTACAGAACATAAAATGAGAAAACTACGATTTTTGCCTACCAGAATCTAACATTAATTAAAAAAATACGTGTCATTTATTTGCCAAAGGTTCACTGAATATTTTTTTTTCTATTTATCAAATAATTATAGATTTTGTATTTAGTTTGAAAACTGAGATATGTGAGACGTGTTGAACTTCGTGTAGAACAGATAAAGTTTAAGAGGTCAAAACCTAACAAAAATATCTTACATTTTTTTTTAAATGTCTCAATATATAGTTACATACTATTTCTTAATAGAAAAACATAGACATCATAGTTTCAAATTAACTTTGAAAATTCAATGACAATGGACCAATTGCCAGAGAAGTTGGCTGCGCCAACTTACTCATCCATTGACACCGTGATGCACATAAACTTCACAGTACTGAGGATAAGTCAAATAAACTAGCTCCAATTGTGTACCAACAGTAACTAGTGCAAACGATTTGCCTAGGATTCTATTGAATGCTACTTGCTAATTTGAAACAATTTTTCCAAACTGAATTACCCAGCCTCCGTAGTACAGTCGGTAAAGTCTCGGGTTTCAGATCAGCAAATACCTGCTTGCGTCCGACTGCCGGTCGTCCTGAGTAAGACTTTCCTGAATGTTTCTGAGTTTCGCCAGGCCATAATAACTAACGCCCTCACTCACCCCTGTCCTGGAGTAATCAGCAAAGAATGTAATCCCTCAAGCGTGACACGCTTAGGCCAAAAGTTGCCAGTTCAGTCCAGAAAAGAAAGTGAATTCAAATTATCGGTTATTGTGAAAACAGAATAACTATGTACAATTCTTCTCCGAATGGATACAGTGGTGGATTTCTTGTTCTACTTACAGTAGACTCTCGATTATCTGAGTTAATTGCAACCGAGACTACCTCGGATACTGAAAAACTCGGATGATACGGAGGTCTGGGGTTAATGAGTTACTAACCTTGACGTTAACTAGATGCATTAATATATAATTAGGATGTATTTAATTTGAACATTACTAAACAATACATACGTAATTATACTAATGAGATAAACAACAGATTTTATAGTCAAAGAGGTTTTGTGAGATAAAAACACAAATCAGAAGGTGTCATTTTCGCGTTGTACAAGATCGCCGCATCGGCTCGGTTAACCCGGATACGTTTCATGAATACTTGAAAGAACATTGAGAAATTTACATCAATATTGTGTAACGTATTATCGTAGTACAAGCATGTGACCGGCTATTAAATAAAACGTGTTGCTTTTGACATTACTTTTCGCCTGGTTACATAAAATCAACTTGTAATAGAACTCATGGTTTCCACCCTTTTATCCAATCTTATACATGATTTTCCCCAGCACTTTTCCAGTTGAATTTAACTATTTTCACACCCATCAGTATGTTTGCTTGTAAGTCATTAACATTATTATATTCTTTTAAGCATTCCCAATCAACTTCCAGTATACTTTAAGGTGGGTTTAATGTACTTCATGACATGGTTCTTTTTAAGTTTTTGCGCCCTTAATTTAGTAAATATTGTCGTGATTAACTTTTTGCTAACTTTTACTATATCATAGAAAAACTGTCGCTTTATCCTTGGTCCCCTCTGAGAATCACAAGATGGGCGCCCTTGGTAAGACGAGTGTTTTAGCTAAGGTAAAACGTTTGTCTTTTACTATACGTCTCAAACACAAAAATTGATGACATTCTGTAAGAGGATTTTTTAAAACACAGTGACCATTCACACAAAGTTTCCAGCAAATTTCCCCGGATATTCTCCCGGGTTTGAAGAATAAATATCCTTCCATAAATGTTAGTTTTATTTAGAAAGAAACATTCGAAAACGACTTCTGTCTAGGGCTACCAAATGTACTCTAGCAGGAATCTTAATTTGGTATTCTCTAAAAACTTGAAATGTATTATTTTTATTGTTTCTCTTTGACATTACGAATTTTCTGGCTGACTTAACCGCTTGTCATTTTTAAACTCCAAATCCAAGGAGTACAGAAAAGAAAAGATAGTAAAATTTACTGTTACAACAAGAAAAAAAAAAAAAATGAAATTACTCCGATACTCCCCAAACTTACCAGAAAAAAATATGGCTATCTTACAACTATCTTACTTCAAAAAAGCATTTTATCTTCTTCACAGTCTAGGCATCAGGTCTTAAAACCCTAAGGGCATATCATGTAACAATTTGGCATCCAATATTTTTTGAATATATACCCATCACTGATCACAAAAATACCGAATGCCAGAAAAAATACCTCACGGGGGAGGGGGGAAACCGACTTCTATTATTCACTACATTTCCATAACCATTGGAGATGGAGCACAGGATTTTTTAAAATTATGTTTCTCTAATTGTCTTCTACAATTCAACTTTAGTGCTAAAGGTAATGGTTGGCTTGTAATTTTCATTTATACTCAATATTGGTTGCGCATTATCTGCTTTGAAGTGCCCATAACTGTTGTCAAAATCGTTGCAACCAGTTGTTTATGAACGAAAAGAAAGGCATAATGGCTTATCACCCTTTCTTGGACGTAATGTAACGTCATATCCAGTTGGAACGTCAAAAATCAAGAGCTGGTCAACTTACTCAGAAAACTGTGATGATCTATTTTCCTCGAAAACTGTGATCTTCCATTTTCCCTAGGACAGATTCCTTTATCAGCAAGCGCTATTGAATCTTCTTCACAAAGCTCTTTAAGGTTAATGCGAAGATTTGTGATGAAGCTAGGCTCCCACCTCTAGGAAAATGCAGCCTGGAGAGATTACATCCAACTAGTGATGCTCTTAAACAACAGGGTAAATCCATGTCAAGTGGTCCAGGAAAGGAATAAATCGTTGCTTGACAATTTTAAAAAAAAAATCTTATTTTTGATGTGCAGTTACCTTAGCATGTTGTTAGTTCAAAACAATCATTATTTTAATTTTAGTGACTTTAGTTTTCAAGTGGGAGCCATATTTGTCTTCGAAGATGTGCCATTTGGTGGTGTTGTAAGGGGTTACCGAATCTGAAGTATCTCAGACCCTAGTTGTTCTATCGATGTGGAACAAAAACCAAAATGGTCAGAAAATTGTAAGCTACAAGACTATGTATTAGCCATTATCGTCCATGAAGTATAGCAGGGTGAAAAGTAGGTTTGAAAAAGTAAGTCATTGACGTTAAAAGTTCCGAGTAGAGCAGACGATTTTTGCAAGAAGGCAAATGATCAGGAAGGTGAGCTTTTCTGGAGAAAGAGGTCTGATATAGAAGCGCTCATTCACCAAGTTTCAACCCTTAGACTTCACAGGTATATATATATATATA